>CAIGQZ010033037.1:3587411-3602969 GCA_903798205.1 Danio tinwini
TATATATATATATATATATATATATATGACCCTTAGAGCCAAGGTATGCATTCACCTTGAGAACCTCATCTCTGTTCCCAAATGCAATTCAGTTTTCTCTTTTTTGAACTGAAGAAAGTTTTGCCACATCCAGCTGTTAATTTGGTCAATGCATTGGCAGAGGGTGTCAATAGGGCTGTAGTCATTAGGCAGTACGGCTAAGTAGATCTGAGTGTCCTCAGCATAGCTGTGGTAGGAGATTTGATTCTTTTTCAATATTTTGTTCAGAGGGAGCATATAAAGGTTGAAAAGGAGAGGTGCAAGAATGGATCCTTGTGGAACTCAACATGTCATGGGTGTCCACCTCGACCTATGGTCACCTATACTGACATAGTAATCTCTCTCTTCAAGGTAAGATCTGAACCATTTGAGGACTGTCCCAGACAGCCCAACCCAGTTTTCCAGCCTATCCCGAAGTATGCTGTGATGCATCAGTTTAGTTGCTTCAATCCCATTTATGAATTAACTCATGTGGTATCATGGAATAGTGTAGCGTCCATTAGATGCACACTACAAAAACTTGCTAGAAGTACAGTAGTAGGTCATCCAGATACTTCTCACCTATTGTTTTTGAATACTTTGAATTTGGACATACTTCTCAGCTCACATTCTTTTTCACATACCATATAGCAGGGAGGAATGTGATTTTGGACGCAGCCTAATGGTTTGAAAGACAGCTTATATATTGTATATATAGTATAATATAGTATGTTTGTACTTTACCTCTGTCAAATCTTTTGCCAAAATTGCCATTGTAACTGATATAATTTCAACAATTTGACATTTACCACTCACTGGCCACTTTATTAGATATATCTATTTAGCTCATTAGCACAAATATGTAATCAGCCAATCGCAATCTGAGCATCAGAATGAGCAACAAAGGTGATTCAAGTAATATGGCATGGTCAAATGCTAGCCATCCAGTTTTAACAATGTGTACCTACTAAAGTGTGTGTATATGTTTAGGGTGTCGCATAAGCCTTCCTTTATGGCCTGCTGGAGGTCGCAAACACCTCTGGCTGTATTGATGTCCAGATTAAGGCACCGAAGCCTCTGAGAGCAATATTTCTGCAGTGCCGCGGGAGCTGTTTTCCCTGAGCTTATGCACAGTGATGTAGACTCCTCCATATAAACTACGACACAAAAGGCCGGCGGTGCCTGAAGCGGCTCATCAAGATACAGTCGCTGCTGTCAGCCGAGCTACATCTTTATCCAGCCGCTCTCTTCTCACCTCCGCCCATTTACAAGGCTTTCTGGGCCTTTCATTATGTACTCTGACACAATCCAATGGACAGATGAACTGACAAGGCCTTTAATATGACTGTAGCTGAGCCTCGGGGAAGAATCCTCTCGGTCCTCAGTATATAAGGAGCTGGAGACAGACTGAGCTGAAAATACAGCTAATTGTGGCTGTTTATCTGTCAATAAACTCACTGTTAGCGAGCCATATTTATATGTTAAACTGAACAGACAGGGTTATTATAGGATTAAATATAATGTGTGTGTCTGTGTGTGTGTTTAAGTGTGTGTACTTCACAAAATTGCATAATGGCAAGGGTATCTGGCCTAGATTGGACTCTGTTAAGGTGGTTGATGAGGACATGCATTAAAAATCAAACTTAATGAGGACTTTTGACATTCATATATATTCACAGGTTTTTTGTGAGGGTTGGGTTTAGGGGTAGGATAAGGCCATATAATAAGCAATGATGTAATGTTATGAGTATTTATACTGTATATCACATTTATTGTGTATGACCATACACCCAAAGTGCTTTACAATTGTGAGTCTCTCCACCACCGCAAGTCTGCAGCATCCATCTAGATGATGCGATGGCAGATACACAACAACAGCACCAGTGCGTTCACCACATACCAGCTGAAGAGGCAGAAGAGAGTCTGGTAAAGAGTCAGTAATACAGCCAATTTAGTGGGTGGGGATGATTGGGAGGCCATGATGGATAAGGACCGATTGAGTGAATTTGGCCAGGACATCTGGGTTACACCTATGCATGGGCCAGTATAATATTCTGACGATATGAAAGCCTTGGATAAAAAATCACAGTTTCACAATATTTTGATTACTGCTCCAAGATTACTTCTTTTTAAATGTCTGGATAAAAATGTCAGTAACACTTTATAATAACTACACACTATAAATCATTTACTAAGCATTAGCATCTAGTGAATTCCTTATTTGGGCGATGCAGTGGCGTAGTAGGTAGTGCTGTCGCCTTACAGCAAGAAGGTTGCTGGTTCGAGCCTCGGCTAGGTCAGTTGGCGTTTCTGTGTGGAGTTTGCATGTTCTCCCTGCATTCGCGTGGATTTCCTCCGGGTGCTCCGGTTTCCCCCACAGTCCAAAGACATGCAGTACAGGTAAATTGGGTAGGCTAAAGTGTCCGTGGTGTATGAGTGTGAATGAGTGTGCATCAGGCACGTGCAGAGGTGTGGGCTTTGGGTGCTTGAGCCCCTGCCCTTTTTTCTCCTGGAGAGAAAGTGCCCTTTTTTTCTGGGGATAATAATTATTTTTAAATACTACTACTAATAATATAATATATGTATGTTAATGCGTGTTCTATTTAAGGACCGCTTTCCCTGTCAAAAAATAAAAAAACACAATTTTAAAGTATATCTTGGTTTTAGTCTAGCCGCTCCAAGCAAGCCTCGAACCGGCGATTTGGAAAGAAAAGCCACATGCGAGGCGAATGCTCTAACGAAGACTGTTAACAGTGTCAACAGTGGAGTAACGTCTATCACCGCTTATGCCAACCCCTGCATTCGCACTGCACACGGACTGCATCTAGGCCATAGCTTTACAGTTTGCAGACGGATTGTGTGTAAAACATATATTACTAGCTGACCACACTTATGGCAGCGCAATATGATCGACAGAACCACCGATGTAAATTCATCCGTCATTCAACTTCATTGTGTGGAGGTGAGTAACGATTAACAAAAGACTACCTGAGGCTCAAATTTAACGTCAGCTATTTATCCAAAAGTTCAAAAGCAAATAGGCTATTTTGTCTTGCTAACATCCTCCTGATTAACCATATAATAAGTTAGCTAAAGTTTAGCCAGGGAAATATCATAGGCATACAGGCTAATTTAACGGAGAAACGACAACTGGATAGTAAAAAAATATTGACCTCTCGTTTTTGCAGTCACACAGAATATATAAGGTCAATTGAAGCTATAAAACATGTATAGGCTAGTTATGGAAGTCATTGATTATCAGGGTGTCCTACATTCTTCAAAGTATTTTATTTTGTTCAACAGAAAAAAAAACTCAAACAAAAATAGATTGAAAAAAATTTACTCACCCTCAAGTGGTTCCAAATCTTTGTTTCTTTATTTTGCCGAACACTAATGAATAAAAGATAAAAATAGATATTTTAAAGAAAGCTATAAACTTGAAATCATTGACTTCCAGAGTAGGAAAAACAAATACCATGAAAGTCAGTGGTTACTGGTTTCCTGCTTTCTTCAAAATATTACTTTGTGTTCAACAGAAGAAAAAAAAAAGTCAAATGGGTTTGGAACAAGTAAAAGGTGAGTAAATGGTGACAGAATTTTCAGTTGTTAATTAACTATCCTTTTAAGTATATGGTGAATTTAGGGTAATATCTCCTTAATAATCTCATTATAATATATTTTATTTGAGTACAATTATTACTATTATTTATTACAAAATTTTCCATTTGAGCCCCTGCCCCTTAAAAAGTCTCTGCACGTCCCTGGTGTGCATGGATGTTTCCCAGAGATGGGTTGTGGCTGGAAGGGCATCCGTTGCGTAAAACAAATGCTGGATAAGTTGGTGGTTGGTGGTTGGTGCTGTGGTGACCCCAGATTAATAAAGGGACTAAGCCAAAAAGAAAATGAATGAATAAACGTTCGTTAACTCACGGTGCATTAACTAATGTTAACAACCATGGACTTGGATGTTAATAATGCATTAGTGAATGTTGAATTACGATTAATAAATGCTGTACAAGTGTTGTTCATGATTAGTTCATGTTAATAAATGCATTAACTAATAAACCTTATTGTAAAGTATTACCATGAACTTTGTTGAATTGCAGACTTGAAATTGTAGCATTCAGCATTAGCATGGGAAAAAAGATCAAGCGTCTACAATTTGGATATTAAAATATCAATAAAATGAACTTTGTTAAATTGCAGACTTTACATTTTAACATTTAGCATTAGCATCGAACATGAATTCAAGCTTCTACAATGCAGTTTAATCTACTAAAAATATCAGTGAAATGAACTTTAAATTACAGACTTGAAATTTTAACATTTAGCATTTAGCATCAAAAAAATAAATCAAGCTTCTACAATGCAGTTAGATATCACTAAAATAAATTTTGTTAAATTGAAAACTTGAAATTTTACATTTAGCATTCAGTATTAGCATTGAAAAATAGGCCAAGCTTTTTGGCATGCTGTCCTCAACACAGACTGCAGGTTGAGTGCCCGCTGCTGGTTTTCTCATGTGGTCTTCCATCCAGGTATTAACCAGACTCAGCTCTGCTTAGCTTCAGTGAGGCTGCACGGTGACATGGCTGTGACAAATGTATTTTTTACTATGTAAAATAAATTACGTCTAAAAACTCCCCATTAGGCCTGGGACGAAAACCGGTTTCAAGGTTTACTGCAGTTTGGTTTAAAAAAAAAAAAAAAGTATACTCCACCTACGGTATATGTTTATTTATTTTTTTATTTTTTTTACAACTATTTTATTTACTTTTTTAGGAAAACAGTATCTCCAGCAAAAATGGTCAACCCATATTAAAAGCTACTGGTCAGCCCATGATTCGTGAGATATTTGAAAAACAAATGTATTATGTGCCATCATACAGGAATGCTATAAACCTGAACAGTGGAGTGGCTTACTTTATATCCAAAGAAAAGAAAGATATCCAAAGATGCCTTGTCAAGTTTTCAAAGACATCTGTGTTGTTGAAACTTTAGTTTAAGTATTTAGCCTGACATGTTTACTCTTCCAAAAATTGTTAAATGTTTCTTACACTAAAATATATTGTGTCTATGGGGAAAAAGATTTAGGAGGACTATTTATATTTTGGAGGACTAATCACATATTGTTAAACCTTGATATTTTTATCTAAGGTTATCATACAGTCAAAAACTTACCAGCCAATGCCTAGTTGTCATATATTATATGTGCATGCGTGTATGTGTGATATAAAAACTATTGTGTGCAGGTGCATTCATTCAGGACGGACTCTCTAACTCCCAGTCTGAGGCATAATTTAGCTGGAAAAGAAGTCACAGATCCTCCTTTACTCTTCTGTCTCCAGTCACCATTAGACATGTTCTTCAGCACAGCTGTGTCCAATGCTGAGCACCACTGCACTCCATTAAATGGTCCTAAACTCCTGCTCACTGTAGAGTCTGGAAGAGGTGCTGGAGCTTGAATTGTTGGTAGACCCTGATCATGACACCTGTTGTACAGTAAAATAGCCCACGGGTACTGGATCTGGATGGTTGCCATGGTTTTGAAAACTGTACTTTTAGTAACACTTTACAATAAGATTCATTAGCTAATGTATTTACTAGCATGACAAATCAACACAGAATTAAATAATTCTTCTAATACCTTTGCCTAAAAAACATCAATTAATTAACAGTTAACTGATATACTTTTTTTAATAGTCAAACGTATTGTAGTTTCTGCTAAAAATGTAAATGAAATGAACTTTGTTGAATGCCGAGTTGAAATTTTTGCATTTTTGCATTTAGCATTGTCATTAGATAAGAGTTTAAGCTTCTACAATGCAGTTCAATCTACTAATAATATCAATAAAATAAACTTTGTTAACTTCCAAAGTTGATTTTTTTTACATTTAGCATTAGCTTCAAAAAAGAAATCAAGCTCCTACAATGCCATTTAATCTACTAAAAGTATCAATAAAATTAACTGTTAAATGCAGACTTGAAGTTTTAACAATTAGCATTATCATCAGAAAAGAAATAAAGCTTCTACAATGCAGTTCAATCTGCAAAAAAAAAAAAAAATGAATAAAATGAACTTGGCCACACTTTACTTTCATTAGTTAATGTTAATTAATGCATTTACTAACATGAACAAACAATGAACAATACATTTATTACAGTATTTGTTGATGTTAGTGAATGATAATACAGTTGTTCATTGTTAGTTCGTTAACTCACGGTGCATTAACTAACGTTAACAACCATGGACTTGGATGTTAATAGTGCATTAGTGAATATTGAATTAGGATTAATAAATGCTGTACAAGTGTTGTTCATGATTAGTTCATGTTAATAAATGCATTAACTAATAAACCTTATTGTAAAGTATTACCATGAACTTCGTTGAATTGCAGACTTGAAATTGTAGCATTCAGCATTAGCATGGGAAAAAAGATCAAGCGTCTACAATTTGGATACTAAAATATCAATAAAATGAACTTTGTTAAATTGCAGACTTTACATTTTAACATTTAGCATTAGCATCGAAAATGAATTCAAGCTTTTACAATGCAGTTTAATCTACTAAAAATATCAGTGAAATTAACTTTAAATTAAAGACTTGAAATTTTAACATTTAGCATTTAGCATCAAAAAAATAAATCAAGCTTCTACAATGCAGTTAGATATCACTAAAATAAATTTTGTTAAATTGAAAACTTGAAATTTTACATTTAGCATTCAGTATTAGCATTGAAAAATAGGCCAAGCTTTTTGGCATGCTGTCCTGGGAGAGAACCCTGAGCTCGGAGATAATTGAGCCCAAGGCTCCCGTCTGGTCAATAAGCATATAAAGGGGGTCTGAGATCAGGTAGATTTCGAGAGCTCCCCTTAGAAAAGTGAGGAAAAAGAGGAGATGGGGTAGAAGGGGGGATTCTTTCTAAACGAAGATAAAGCAGTAGGGTAAAATCTGTCTATTTATTGTAAGCTTTGTTTAATCTGATTAAATTATTACTGATATGGATGAGGATCAAGCCGTGCCCAATCATATCATGTGGTCCTCTCGAAATTAGTTTATGAAACTTCACTGAAATGAACTTTGTTAAATTGCAGACTTGCAATTTCAGCATTTAGCATTGATACCTAAGAAGAATTCAAGCTTCTACAATGCAGTTTAATCTACTAAAAATATTACTACATGAATTTTAAATTGCAGACTTGAAATTTTAACGTTTAGCATTTAGCATTAGCCCTGAAAAATAAATCAAGCTTCTACAATGCAGTTTAATCTACTTAAAATTTCAGTAAAATGAACTTTTAAATTGCAGTTAAAATTTTAGCATTTAGCATTAGTATCGAAAAAGATGTCAAGCTTCTATACTGCAATTTAATCTACAAATAATATCAATAAAATGAACTTGAAATTGCAGAGTTAAAATTTTAACATTTAGCATTATCACCGGAAAAGATTCACGTTTCAATAATTCTGTTTATTCTGCTACAAAAATGTCAGTAAAAGGAACTTTGTTAAATTGCAGAGTTGAAATTCTAACATTTAGCATAAGCATGGGAAAGAAATAAAGCTTCTACACTGCAGTTTAATCTACTAAAAATATTAATAAAATGATAACACTTTACAATAAGGTTCATTAGTTAATGCATTTACTAACATGAACTAATCATTAACAACACTTGTACAGCATTTATTTATCATAATTCAACATTCACTAATGCATTAATAACATCCAAGTTCATGCTTGTTAACATTAGTTAATGCACCGTGAATTACCATGAACTAACAAGGAACAACTGTATTTTCATTAACTAACGTTAGCTAACATGAACAAATGCTGTAGTAAATGTATTGCTCATTGTTTGTTTGTGTTAGTAAATGCATTAACTAACATTGACTAGTGAACATTGTAAAGTGTGACTAAAAAAATTAACTTTATTAAGTTGCAGACTTGAAATTTTAAGCGTTTAGCATTAGCGTCGAAAAAGAAGCTTCTACACTGCAGTTTTTACAGTGTAGGTTTGTGCTGCTACACAGGCTGTTTGTGTGTGTTTACATTTGTATCTGTGAGTTTTGGTGGGTTTTCTCCATTTGTTCAGCGGGAGTGTGTTTAATCCTGCTCTCTCAGAATCCCCTCCTGCGACTCTTTTGATTCTGCTTTTCCACGGTTCCTCTGAGACCCAGCAGAGACTTGACACATCACTTGATCTCAGATGGTTTTAAGAGCCACACAATCTGATAGGCTGGACCGTTTACAAGCACACAATCCCGGTTTCACCTCTTGACTTTCAATGCATGTGTGCAGACCCTCGTCTTCCTCATTGCACTCTTTCAGCTGAGGCTTTCCTTGATTCTTTTTTTTTTTTTGGTCTGGCAGCATTCGGAGATAGAAAGGCATCAAAGTTTGACAGCCTGAGATACACAATTCTGTGTATTCAATTATTTGAGTGATCAAAAAATAATCATTAAAGTGAGTTTCAATATGTTCTTTAAAAATCTTAAATGTCTTAAACACACTTTTCAGAAAGTAGCTTTACAAATAAGTAGGATAATAAAATTATATACTGTAAGAATTGCAATATAATATAGTTTAATGTTTTAATTCAGATGGAAAAAGCTCCTAGTTCTGTTTGAAATCTTTTTAAATTGGCATTTTTCTCAGCCTCCTGTGGTTATGTTAAGCAATTTTACTTTTTAATGCAAAATAATTGGTTCTTTCCATTTTGGGAGAACATTTCAGATGGCACACAGCAAAAATTCTAGTGTTAAATATACAGTGTGATTTATTTATTTTTTTTGGTGCTGTTCAGTGTTAAAACTGGTGTACATTTTAATCCACGAGTGTGAAAGAGCCTATATTTAAGAGTTTTTTTCCCCCTCAGTGTTCAACTTTTAACCCAATGTCCAGTACTAGTATAAACCGGTTCTTTCAGACAAACAGTGATCATGTTTTTCTTAAACTTGAAACATGTCTTGTTGCATTTTAAAATGCAAAGAGTTGAATGTATTGAAATTATTTCTAAAAAACGATTAATGAACATTTAATAAATTAAAACTATTTTTCAACATATTTGATCACTGCTATCTGCTACACACACACCAATTGGTAATATAGGAAAAAAGGTCATATATTAACAGTTTGAAGTGTAACCCACACTCCAGTTTGATGTAAGAATAAACTCTTACTGTATTAAAATGAACTCTGAGACTAATGTACAAATTTCACACCTTAGAAAGTGTTATTTTTAACTCCAAGGGGAGTCATGGAGGGAGTCATATGTACACCCAAGGAGTGTTAAGTTAAACTCAAATTGAGTTAAATGTACACTGATTTTTTTTTGCTGTGCACTTAGAGGTTTTTGCATCTGGACTCTTCGTGCATGATATCATTCATTCATTCGTTTTCTTTTCGGCTTAGTCCCTTTATTAATCAGAGGTCACCACAGTGGAATGAACCGCCAACTTATCTAGCATATGTTTTACACAGCGGATGCCCTTCCAGCTGCAACCCATCACTGGGAAACACCCATACACTACGGCCAATTTAGCTTATTCAGTTCACCTATACGGTATGTATTTGGACTGTGGGGGAAACTGGAGCACACGGAGGAAACCCACGCCAACATAGGGAGAACATGCAAACAGAAATGGCAACTGAGTCAGCTGAGGCTCGAATCAGCGACCTTCTTGCTGTGAGGCGACAGCGCTACCCACTGCACCACCGTAACGCCCCCATACATATGTTATATATTCATAGACATTCATGTATGATAGGTATGGTACACTATAAAATGTGCCATATAATTGAAAGGATTTATTATTAATTAATAACTTATTTTAATAAGTTACTCAGGTTTCAACTTTATTTTTCAAGTCATGTCATTTTTAATTTAGTGTTTTAAGTCTGTTTAATTGATGTAAGATGAAGTGACATGTAAAGTTAATTTATTTTGACTTAAAAATTATGACAGCAACATTTTTTTACATTGTACATCAATACACACAAAAAAGGTATACATCGTGTTATTTTTGGTGAGTTACAATACTGAATTATTCAATTATTTTTTTTCTGAAATGTATATTATTATTTTGTAATGTAATGTATTATGCAATGTAAATTATGCAGATTATAATGTATAATATTTTATTTAAAAATATATATACTGTATACTAACGAAATACTGCAGAAGACCTATTGGAACCCACATGGACCCTCAATTTTGGTGAAGGAACAATCATGGTTCGGGGTTACATACTGTATGGGGGCGTGCAAGAGATCTGCAGAGTGGATGGCAACATCGACAGCCAAGACATTTGTGCTGCCCATTACATTACAAACCACAGGAGAGGGCAAATTCTTCAGCAGGATAGCGCTCCTTCTCATACTTCAGCCTCCACATCAAAATAAAGAAGGCCAAGGTGCTCCAGGATTGGCCAGCCCAGTCACCAGCCATGAACATTATTGAGCATGATGAAAGAGATGATCTCTGGGAGTCCTGCAAGAATGCTTTCATTGCCATTCAAGATGACTTTATTAATCAGTTATTTGAGTCAGAGATGTATGGATGCAGTCCTCCAAGCTCCACTGCAGCATGACTTTATATTTTATACTGTGCATTATTTCTGTTAAGTGACAAGACTTTTGTCTAAGCAAAGTAAGACCTTACTGTCCTAATTAAAAATCAAGGCATGAACATATATTTTATTTTGGTAAAATAAGCGTAATCTAGAGGCCTTTGCCTTTCATATAAGCCACTTCTGATACCAACTGATCAATTAGAAGTCAAGTTATTATTTTTTTCTTCCTAAAACTTGGTGACAAGACTTTTGTTGGGTAGTGTATGATCACCCTGTATTTATTATAGATTTACATTATATAGTAGTAGTGGTAGTATACTACTCGATATTGTATTCAAAATGACACACAGTCATACAATACACAAACAGTTAAAATACAGTAAAATACGGTAGATAAATACTAGCAGGCTGCTTTATCCAAAGTGACTTACAAATGATCCTTGATTTAGTTAACTCTAAAGTTTGCTCAGATTCTTCTAGATTCTCAGAAGCATTGTTAGTGTTTTAGAGACTCGTCTGAGGCTGAGTGAAGTCTGATTTGGAGGTAACTACTGAACAAGTGTGTGTGTGTGTGCGTTTGTGTGTATGTGTTTTCTGTCACCAAGTATGATGATAAGTTAGAGATAGATGTGGTTTGTGACGGCAGCTCCAATCTTGCTGATAGCTGGAGGCAGAGGCTCCTATCATGGCCGATCGCTGGATATATTGGTTTGGTGCTTTGACAGAAATACTCCACACTTCACAGCTGAGCACAGATCCATCCATCCATCTGTCCGTCAGTCCAATTAAAAGAAATAAAAAAATTAAGTCTAAATGTATAGAAACTTCATTCATCAAACTTCTTTTGTCGTAGAGCGTCGATAGAGGTGAAAGATCCATAATGCCTTCAATCAGACGGAGGATTAATGTGTGGTTTCTGAAATCTGGATGGATAGAGGAGGCAGGGGGAACACAGTTGGCGGAGGATTGGAGTTCAGGGGCAGATATTTTTAGTTTGAGGGCCACACAACACCTGCTGGACTGTGTCAGAAGCCCAGGATTACAGGCTGTGTTCAGAATAGCTTACTGCCAATCTACTATTACTATTGCTGTAGTGTATAATAGGGTGTATATATTTATATGCACTCGATAGTGAGATTTAGTATATACAGCTCTGGAAAATAAATAAATGAAATGAAACCTCAAAAGTTATTATCAGTTTGTTGGATTTGACTTTATTAAATATGTGATTTTAGTAAGTACTAAGTAACACTTTACAATGAGGTTGTATTAGTTCATGTTATGTGATATGTCATTTACTAACATGAACAAACAATGAACAATTCTTTCATTACAGTATTTGTTCATGTCAGTTAACATCAGTTAGTTAGTTCATTGTTAGTTCATGTTGCATTAACTAATTTATAACAATCATGGATTTGGATTCTACAAGGAATTATTGAATGCAATATATGCTGCACTACTATTGTTTATACTTAGTTCATGTTAGTAATTAACTAATGAAACCCTATTGTGAAGTGTGACCATACTTATATATTTAGAACTTTAATTTTTAATTTTAAATAACAATGTTTTATTTGGAGCATCGATTCACAGAAAATTACAGTAAGTCTAAATAAGGTCAAATTAATTTAGTGGTTTTAACTCAGTGTATATTTGAGTTGAACTTATATTTTATTTTCAATATACAGTATGTAATGATAGGAAACAGCATTTTTAAAATAAATAAATCGCAAAAAAGTTCAACTTTATTTCTTTTTAGCACATTTTATTTGATTAATTTATTTACATGTTGGTTAAGTTACAAGTTTTGACCCTTTTTGCTGTTTTGTATGTATTCATTTATACATTATTTCATTACTTATATTAATTTGTACCGATTGATTTTAAAGGGATAGTTCACTCAAAAGTGAAAATGCACTCCTTATATTCTTCCTCAAGTGGTTCCAAACCTGTTTGACTTTCTTTCTTTAGTTAAATGCTTAAGATACTTTGAAGAAAACTAAAAACCTGTAACCATTGACTTCCATAGAAAAACAAGTACTATGGAAGTCAATGGTTACAGGTTTTCAGCTTTCTTCAAAGTATCTTTTTTATGTTTAAACAGAAGAAAGAAAATCAAGGAGGTTTGGAACCACTTGAGTGAGAGTAAATAATGAGTAAATTGAGTAAACAATCTCTTTTAAGGGATCAAAAATCTATTTTCACTTAACAAGAGGCTTTAAAACATCTCTATTAGATGTCAGACGAGGCTCTAATTCTAGACATTCATTGATGTTTATTTATTTTTAGTTTTTTTTTCTACCTGGAAACTTGATTCACTGCACGCATTATGATAGATCTATTAAAAAAAAATCTTTGACTGTTTTTCTTTTCTTAGAATGGCTTAACTTAGAGTGCTGTAAAACAAATTGGAGATAATTTTTTTAAGGTACTTTATGATATATTGCCATATGGCAACAATGTGCAATAGTGGATCTAACTTTGAAATTTCCAATTTAGAACTCTCCTTATAATTAATAATTTAGTTGTTTGAAATTAAGGGCAGCACGGTGGCGCAGTGGGTAACATGATCGCCTCACAGCAAGAAGGTCGCTGGTTCGAGCCCTGGCTGGGTCAGTTGTCATTTCTGTGTGGAGTTTGCATGTTTGTGTGGGTTTCCTCTGGGTGCTCCGGTTTCCCTCACAAGTCCAAAAACATGTGGTATAGGTGAATTGGGTAAGCTAAATTGTCCGTAGTGTATGTGTGTGAATGAGTGTGTATGGGTGTTTCCCAGTGATGGGTTGCTAATGTAAGGGCAACCGCTGCATAAAACATATGCTGGATAAGTTGGCGGTTCAGTTTGCTGTAGCAACCCCAGATTAATAAAAGGGCGAAAAAAAAGTCGAAAAAAAAATGAATGAATGAAATGATTTAGTTGCAGTATTATAAGCTTTAACACAGAACTTATAAATTTCACTTTAAACTTTCCAACAACTGATATTCCATAAGCTTTCATTTATTCCATTCTTTTTGCAGAATATTTTTGAAAACAAACATAATATTATAATATATTATCATAATATAAATTTTCTGCAGTAAATATTATAGCAAATAAATAACAAGTCGAGTATATCCAGATGCATCTGAATAATGTAGCTACTAGATAACAATGGTTATATAACATACTATATACTATACTAGGTCTGTCTTATCTGCCTCTGAGCTAACTTAATTGATCTTACTTGATCTCCATCACTGCCCTTTTCAAATGTCCAATCTGCATCATTCTCATGATCACTAAAACCCATCTCATCCTCACTTTCATCTGCAGGAAGAGACAGTTCTGTCCTTTGATTCCTTCACTTACAGTAGAACATGGTGGTCCTCACTAATACACTGTTCCCTGTATTTATATCTAATCAAAAGTATTGCCATTAAAATTTGATTTTATCCATAATTCAAAATCCACTAACATATGACTTATCAACATTATATTTACTTGCATTCATGTTGTTATTGTTACAACTTAAAAGATCACAGCTGACCTTAGCTAGCTAACCTATTGCACTATTGCACATTCCAATATTGCAGAGTTGTCATTTTGCAACACATACATTTGATCGATTTACAACAAACTGATTTTAAAACTTTTTTGAGTTGTGAATGTGTCATCATAACTTACTGGAGGTGATGTCTCAGATTTTTTTTTTGTGGATCTGACATGAGTTGATCTTTTGTTTTTATTGACGTTTTCATTTGCATTCAGCAACTACTCACAATAAACGCCAGTCTGTCAGAAATCATGCCATAGAAAAACACTGCATGTCATGGGACTTAACCAAAGCACATTATCGGCTAATCTAAGGACTTCTCTTTCCAACAAAAAAATAAATTGAACATTGGTCTTAAAGAAACTGTGGCAGAGAAACGAACATAAATACCATGCAGTAGAGGGTTAAAAGAGTTGTATGTGACTGACAGTGTTTGAAATCTGAAAGCTTAAAGCGAGACACTACAGGCAAAATTGTATAGTTTCTTTATGCATGTGCCAGTTTTCGCCTTTTTCAGTCCAATGTTAAGAAAACATCCTAATTAAATAATTGTTAGTGTTCTTTTGTCACATTTGCATGTTCAGTCATAGTATTTTAGCAATTATTAGAGTCACCATTCTATATATTGTAATAGTTTTCCCTATTTACTTGCAGTGTTTTGTCTTAATGGTAAATGGCATACTTGGAAATAAGGGCTCAGTTAAAGTCTAGTTAAATAATCATGAATAATCTGGTTTTGTGCCATATAATAAATATAGAATACTGAGACTGGTGTGTTATTTTATTACACAGTGCGTTTGGGAAGTAGCTTAAAGAAGCAACACTACACAGAAACAAAAAAAAAAACGCTCTTCTGCTTTTGAAGATCTCCATCAAACACTTAGAAGAGCTAAAATAAACTGGCTGATTTAAGACCTCACAATTCTCATTTTTCTCATTGCATTAAATGTGTATTTCGTAGATGGCTCGTCACTTTGAAAGTCCTTTAAAGCTGCTAACAGGACGTGTTAATGGCAGCTGTGAGCGGGTTCATTGTTTGGGCATGGCTGAAATGAATGGCTTCATCATGTCGGAGAGTGGTTTGTTTCCTCTGTCGACCCTGAAGATGTTTTGAAGTGTCTCTGACAGCCTTGCAGCAGGAGCTCTGGGACTCCATCAGCCTCAGATGCTGGAGAATGAAAAGAAAGTGAAAACAGTTGATGCAAGATGATGTGCGGCGAATCACCAGTGGATTGCAGGGAGAGAAAATGATTCCTTTTAAAGCATGGACACATTTTTGGAGCAGTAGAAGTGATTGATTTGCTGGAGAAAAATGATAGGAATCAAGAGGAATTTGGTGATGGTAGATGTGATTCTAGTTAATGGGTTAATCGATGATTGAAAATCAGTGTGTGTGTGTGTGTGTGTGTGTGTGTGTGTGTGTGTGTGTGTGTG
>CAIGQZ010033037.1:3613305-3623305 GCA_903798205.1 Danio tinwini
GTGTGTGTGTGTGTGTGTGTGTGTGTGTGTGTGTGTGTGTGTGTGTGCGGGTGTGTGTGTGTTAAGATAGAGAAATGTCAGCTTTTATTTGCTTCCTTGTGCAAACCTGTTTAGTGACAATTAGAGAAAATGTTTTAAATGTTTTTATTTATTTATTTATTTATTTATTGCTTGTTTATTGATTTATTTGTTTGTTTGCTTATTTATTTGCGTTTATTTGTTTATCTACTTTGTATTATTATCATTGAATTAATTTAAAATTATATAATTTATTTAAAGTTCTAAAATAAAAATAAAAAAATCAACATTTATTTATTTGTTTGTTTGAATTATTTCCAAGTTAAATGTTTAACTTTGACTTGTTATATATTGGTATATATTGTTTTGTTTTTTTTTTCCGTTAAAATATTTCTCTGTACAAGTCATCCTTATAACAAAATTTGAGAAAACTTGTCTTAATAAAACAATGTACTTACCACGATAAAAAAAAAAAAAAAATCTGTTATTTTACGTTTTTTATTTCCGGTAGCTGGGGTGCAGGGAAAAAACTCGTAAAATAACGGACATTAAATTACAGAAATTTACCGTAAAATAACGGACTTTAAATTACAGAAATTTACTGTAAAATAACAGACTTTAAATTACAGGAATGCACCTTAAAATAACAGACATTAAATTCTGAAATTACCTTAAATTTCAATTTCCATTAAATTTCTGTAATTTAACGTGTATTTTGTTAATAATTTCTATAATTTAACGGCTGTTATTTTTCTGGGTTTTTTTTTCGAAACTGCCGGAAAGAAAACATAAATAAAAGATTTTTTTACAGTGTACTTACTCACTTGCTTATATTTATAGAAGTCACACAATAAAGACGTGAGAAAACTTACCATAATATTTGCTAGTATTTATTTATTAAATTTGTTTAAACATTTTCGCAAGTTATCTTGGTTCAGAAAACTTATATAAAAAACTTCCTAGATATTTTAATTTAATAAAAAAAAGAAAAAGAAAAAAAATGTTTATAAAATAAAAACAAAACAATCTAGCAAATAGAATGTGCATAAACCTGTAGTCACTAGCCTATTTTAAATTTAGGAAATATATGCATATATTTTATTTTCATTCTTGTTTTTATTTTTCAGATCACATAGTCAAAGTACCTTTGTTTTGCAGGAAATGATAATGAAATCATGTATCATGAGCAATAAAAACAAATCTCTGTTTATCTGCAATGTGACATCTCACCTTCTCAGTTAATTCATTATGACCTGACATTTCCTCCCGTCTGTTTTCAAAACATTGACTCTCTTAATATGCCCAAGCTCATCTCCATCTGCTCAGCGGCATTACGTATGCACTGTCACTGCTGCGGTAAAGCAGGCGAACACATGCCGCTTTTCTCCAGGTCCAGGGCTCGTTCTTCTAGCCACTCCGTCTCCTCATCCACTGCTCCTTCAGCTCCTTCTCGCCTGTCCACAGGGGAATGAACCAATAATTACTAATTAATGACAAGCTGTGAAGCCACTATGGAAAGTGCAGCATAGTTGGTTTCAAGCAAATGTTTGGGATGCTTTATGATTTTAATTTACATAAAGAGATGTATTATAAAAATATTTATTACTCACTTTTTTTCTGTTAAACACAAAAATGAAGATATTTTGATGAATGTTTGTAACTTTCTTAACAGAGGTCACAATATTATTTGTTTATTTTAAAGTGTTACATGATTATTTAATCAGTTTATTTGTTTTGAGTCCTTTGCATTTTCCTCTTGTTAGTGCATATTTTCGTTTGTTTGTTTCGTTACATATGTTCAATGTTATTTTGTTCATTGTTTATGTTGTTTATTTGTTTACTTATATTGCATGTGAGAATACAACGCATGGATACTATTTTATTCATTTGTTTGAATGATTTATAAATTTTTGTGTATTTTGTGAATGACCCCTCTGTCTTTTCCAAAGTTATGCAATCTTGTTAATTTAGGGGCCAATTTTTGTTTAGTTGGGTTGTTTTGGGGTTGGTTTGTTTATTTATGTGTTTGGTTGGCGATTTATTAATATTCATTCCCGGGATACGTCATTTTACCTAATTTAATAAATTTTGTACGGCAGAAAGAGTGTGTTTATTTATTCCTTATTTATTTTATTTTATTTTTATTTTGTTTATGTGAATATAATGCGTGGATACTATTTTATTTATATGTTTTGAGTAATTTGTGAATGTATATGTATTTATTTATTTGTGTTTTTGTGTGTGAATGTCTTTTCCTCCTGCAAATCTGATAATTTAGGGGCTGGGTTTTGTTTTGTTGGGTTGTTTTAATGTGGTTTGTTGGATAGTTTATGTGTTTGATTGATTGGGGACTTATTAATATCTGTGCCCTGGACACATCATTTTGTTTAATTAAATTATTTTTGTATGGCCAAGTGTTTCTTAGTTTTTTCCCTTATTTGACAATTAAAATGATTTATTTAATTTTATTTATATATTTTAATTTTATTTATTTTATTTTGTATTAATTTGTAAATTAATTTAATTTAATTTATTGAAACAGGAGGCATGATTTGCAAAAAAATACATAAATTAAATTAATTTTACAAAAATTATATATATTCATTCATTTTCTTTTCAGCTTAGTCCCTTTATTAATCCGGGGTCACCACAGCGTAATGAACCACCAACTTATCCAGCACATGCTTTACGCAGCGGATGCCCTTCCAGCTTATACCTGTCAACATTGGGATGTGAAAATAAGGGATATGCCCACCATAATAAGGGATTCCCCCATTAAAAAAATCCCCAAATTACTAAATATGTTGATTTGAAAAAAATAAACAGTATACATTAGCTGCAAATACATTAGCAAACAGTTCAGCTTATTAAAATTAATAGCTGTTATAATGAAATAAAATCAAGCTATCAAATCTCATTAGCCATTTCTTCACTGTGTAACTGACACTTTCTGATTAAAGAGCAACGAATGAATCTCTTATTTATTTAGATTTTTTTTGTTTGATTACATTAATTAGCAGGTGTCACTTTAAAAATGCACACATCTAACGTTATAAAGAAAGCATTTGATTTCCTAACTTTTTATGCTCCTTTAGAATTAAATTAGTTGTGTTTGAAAAAAACTCCACCAAGATCGACATCTTTAGATGTTATTATTATTAATTATGTGTATATGTTTGTTCAAACACGCACCCAAAACTCAGACTTTCGCTCTGTTTCAAATTTTGTGTACAGAATCTATTTGGGAATCAGCCTCTATTTATCACTATGGAGCACATCAGCTGACAGTCATGCACCTCTGTATGACTGTTTTGAGGATTGCATATGAAGAGGAAACGACACCTGTAATGAAAGGAAAGAGAATCCCACTGTTTTTATATTTATTTCAAAGTGTTTGCATGCATAAACAAAGCGAAAGCACAGAACAGACTCACATTTAAGAGCAAAGAGCAGCCCCTAGGGGTTTGGCGGTATGGGTTGTGTATAGAGAGGGTCTGCTCTTTAATGTTTATTGCCACCCTTCAGAAAAAGACAGAAAATACGGGAGAAATACGGGAAAATACCTTTATGGTATGATACCGGGATAGAACTGTAAAATATAGGAGAATCCCAGGACAAACGGGAGGGTTGACAGGTATGTTCTAGCTGCAACCCATCTCTGGGAAACATCCATACACACTCATTCACACTCGTACACTATAGGACGATTTTAGCCTACCCAATTCACCTGTACTGTATGTCTTTGGACTGTGGGGGAAACCTGAGCACCCGGAGGAAACCCACGCAAATGCAGGGAGAACATACAAACTCCACACAAAAACGCTAACTGACCCAGCCAAGGCTCGAACCAGCAACCTTCTTGCTGTGAGGCGATGGCACTACCTACTGCGCCACCTATATATATATTATTATTATTATTATTATTATTATTATTATTATTGTTATTGTTATTATTACTATTTTGTAAATCATGCCTTCTGCTTTATTGGAAAAACTCTGACAGTAACCGCTGACCACTGACTTCCATAGAAAGAAAAAAATTAATCCTATGCAAATCAATGGCTACTGATTACCAAAACTTTCTGTGATCAACAAAAAAAAAAAAAAAAAAAAAACGCTTTGAAGCAACTGGAGCATTAAGCTTGTCTATTCGTTTAACTATGAGGATTTGTACTTTTTGAACCAACTTCACCAAATGAAATGGTGTTCATTTAGATCATGCCTTGTTACCAAACAGCAATGCTAGTCCAGCAAAATAAAAAGCGACATTTCTCAGTTTATTGTCTATTGTGAGTTTGGTTTTGGATGATTTTTTTGTATTCTGGCAGCTGAGTAACACTCACATTTGCATGTGTAATTCTCTGGCAGGCTGTTGTGCCACTTTGCGCTGTGGTCCTAACACATTTCCAACAGATACCAGATGTAGTCACTCCTCTATAGTAATTTGTTTGGGAAAGGGAGTTAATTATTGGCTGTGCCCTAGTCTTACTGGGTCTTGGAAGAGCTGCTCTCTGTAATACCAATTATTTGAGTATCTGTCAAGAAGCGAAATGTATAAAGGAGTAAATTAAAGCTTTTTTTGTCAAGTAGAAGTGCAATAATAACAGTATATATTTTACTAGCTTTAAGGATGTTCACATCAAGAGCAATAATTATGAAGATAACTACATTACCATCCAGACCTGACACAAACATAACGTTCTGTATATTATTAGCATTAACATTGCAGATTTTTTTTTCTCTATCTTTTTTTTAAGCAGGCTGTGAGTGTTTTAATGTTCATCAGCTTAAAAAAAAATCTGAAATTATTTCAATAGTATTGCTTGGTTTCATATCATTAAAAATGTTCTTTTAAACTTTATTCATCTTCAACTAAGTCCCTTATTTATCAAGGGTTGCCACAGCAGAATGAACCGCCTACTGTTCCAGCATATGTTTCACACAGCGGATGCCCTTCCAGCCACAACCCAGTACTGGGAAACACTCATACACTCTCACAGTCACATATGCACTCATACACTACGGCCAGTTTAGTTCATCCAATTATAGCGCATGGCTTTGGACTGTTGGGGAAACCGGAGCACACTCTTCAGTAATGTTAATTCAGTTAGTTAATACATTAGTTAACATGAATTAATTATGAACAACACATCCGTTAGCCATTGCTCATCATTTTTTTAATATTCAATTTATTGATGTGTTAGTTCAATCTGTTCAGCATTACATAATTTTTGTTAATGCTAACTTGCTAACTATTCTAATGCATCTCTTTTACTCAAGAAAAATCACAGCAAGAGCTGAGAAATATAGCTATGTTTCCATCCACCTATTTTTATGCGCATTTTAGATATGTGCATAAAAAACGGTTGATGGAAACGGCATGATGCACATACATTTTGAAAATGCGCATAAAAAACATATGCGCATAACTGAGTAGGATAAACTTTTTATTCGATAAGAAAAGATGCGCTTAAACTACGATGGAAACAATTTTACCACATAAATTCCAGTGTGCGCATTAAAAAAAGGTCATGTGATTTTGTTATAAGAGATCATGTGATGATAAAAATGTGTGTGAATGGACAAACCAGCAGGCTGAGCACATTATAAACCATCTGAAATGTTGTTTTGGTCATTCTAAAACGCCTTACCGTTTAAGTATTAGTGTTATTATATTATTAATGACATCCAGAATCAAGAGTGTCTGTGCTCCGCGTCTGACACCTTCAAACGCCACCGCGCGTTCACTGCATATCAGGATTGCCTTCCGAGGCGCAAGTCATTTATTAGATGAAGAAAAGATTGATGCAGCCTCTCCTACTGCAGCAAATTCAGTTTTTACTGTTAATATTTGGCGCCAGTTAATCAGGAAGTGACGATTTTGTTCTCTTTGACGCGTTGGATGGAACGCATCTTTATTTGCACGTCTTTTATGCGATAATCCAGTTTTGCGCATAAAGTTAATTCACATTTTTGGATGGAAACATAGCTTATGACACAATGCATAAATGTCCGTTAAACAATTATATTTTGCAGTTTGCATGTGTTTGTTGCCTCATTAAAAAACATACTGCACATTATAGAGGGTATACCACAACTTTGAAAATCTGTAATTAATCAAAGAAACATGATGGAACCTTGGGTAATTAAGCAATTTGAAGAGTACTTAAAAGTTTGTTTGTTTTTCAGTAGAAAACAAGTTCATAGATGTTCAATATGAGTCCCTCCAGACACTAGTGACATCAACCAGATGCTCCAACTCGTTCCACACTCTCTCTAGCATCTCAGGCGTAACAGTTTGGATGGATGCAGTTATTCCTTCTTTTAGTTCCTCAATGACTATGTTTACATGGACACCAATAATTCGATTTTAATGCAATTAAGACAATACCCTGATTATGAGTCTACCATGTAAACAGAGATTTTTGATTAATCAGATTAAGGTCATAGTCGAACTAAAGAGAAATCGAATTAAAACATGTGGAGTAGAGGTGTGAAGCTACACTGGTCTCACAGTTCGGATCGGTTACGATTATCATGCCATCGATTCGGTTCAATTCTATATCTCGGTGCATCATGGTGCATTGACGAATCTTTCCATACAGTTTTATATTTTCTTCACAACACAGCAATTCTTGTATTATAATGTATAAATATATTAATATACTAATTGTAAAACTATTTTGTCCATTAATACAAACAGTCAGATATATAAACTGTACCTTTAAACAACACTAGCATTTATAGCAAATAAACAAATATAAATATCCCGCTCGCTTTCTGAGCCTTATCTACCAAGTTCTTTCTTACACCCCTTTGATTAGTCACACGCTCAACAGAAAGAGCTGCGATTGGCTCTTACACGCTGGCGCTCTTCACAGATGCACTCATGGGCCACAGTGAGAGAGAGAGAGAGAGAGAGAGAGAGAGAGAGAGAGAGAGAAATGGAGATTACTTTCAGTCTCTTAAGAGTAAGCTACGGCGACATAGCGCATGTGAGATAAATGACGTCAGTACATAATAACCGGTTATGATTATTACTGAACCGATACCGAATTGTCTGCGGTGCACCGAAGAAACAAATAATTTTGACACCCCTAATGTGGAGTATGCCGATTTTAGTCGCATTACTGAAGTGCATTACATACATGTTAACACCTTAATCGAACTATTACCGTCATGTAGGACTTTAAGCCGTTTTTTGCAACAAGGTAGTCCTATATAAAACATCCATACACACTCATTCACACACACACTTCTACACTACAGCCGATTTAGTTTATTCAATTCACCTATAGCACATGTCTTTGGGCTGTGGGGGAAACCGGAGCATCCGGAGGAAACCCACACCAACATGGGGAGAACATGCAAACTCCACACAGAAATGGCATATGTGACCCCTGATAAATAAGGACGCAGAAGGAAAATAAATGTACTGAACATGGCTTACTCTGAATCTGCATGGTCAAAAACATGAAATAGCAAATGCAAACACAAGCATATAACAGGTGCACGCTGCAAAGGTTCATTCTTATCCAGTGTGCTTTTCTCTCTAGAAGTTATGATTAAGACACATGTCTTTCATATCATTTGATCCCTATGTGTATCCTTCAATGTCCTGGCTATGCACTCATTTAAGTGGGTGTCTGTGGATATTGGCATCTTAAGGAGTTTGTTGCTGTTCCGTCTCCTTTGTTTCTTTTGAAGCTGTGAAACAACAGTATGGCTTAGATTTTGACACTTTGTGGGCAAAATTATTACCCTTGCATACTTGTGAAAACCTGAAACATACTATGGGCTTTAATTTGTCATGTTGTCATACAAAGCACAGCATGATTAAAGCAGCATTTGAGTAAAGTGTACAGTACAGAGGTTTATTCCACAAACAGATTTACAGAGATATATTTGTATTTGTCAGAGAAGGCAGGAAAATGCCCCTCACACACACAAACACACACACACACACACACACACACACACCAACATAGAGAGAGAGAATGGCCACCAGCATCACTAGTCTCAGTCTATTATAAATTCAGCTGACGTTCCTTCTCTGTGGTTTGCAATAAACTCTTTACAGTCTGTTCAGATCGAGTTTTCATGCACTTTGTTGCAAGAAAAAAAAAAGCAGAAAGATGTATTTCATGCTGTTGGAGCGTATTTATTAAATTAAGCTTTATTACAAGATGCTAGATTACAGAATCTCAATTGCTGGTGCCAACGCTGAGCCAGAGGAAACATCCACTTATATTAGGAAATATCTTGTTGCATTGTGCAGATAACAGAATACATTTACTTTAAGGAAAAGCATTCCAATATAGACTCTTGTCAATTGAAGACTTTGTTACGAGGAGATAGTATCACCTTAATTACTCTGAATTGTATTTTGCAATGCCCAGAGGACATTTATAGTAATTGCTCAGAGGTTGATCAGTCAAGACTTAATCACAGTTGTGCTGTATTGATTTTAAGGGAGACGTTTTTCCTAACATTCTTTAGATTTTGCTTCTTTTTAATGGTCTAAATCAGGGGTTCCTAATGTGTGCATTAAAAGGTCAAAATCAGAATTTTTATTAAGGTCAAAGGTCTGGAACAATTGACATCACATAACTTGTTTTTAATAAACATCTATAACATGCATCACGGCACAGTGGGTAGCGATGTCGCCTCACAGCAAGAAGGTCGCTGGTTTGAGCCTAGGTTGAGTCAGTTGGCGTTTCTGTGTGAACTTTACATATTCTCCCTGTGTTGGTGTGGGTTTCCTCCGGGTGCTCCGGTTTCCCCCACAAGTCCAAAGACATGCGCTATACTGTAGGTAAATTGAATAAGCTAAATTGGCCTTAGTGTATGTGTGTGAATGAGAGTGTATGGGTGTTTTCCAGTGATAGGTTGCAGCTGGAAGGGCATCCGCTGTGTAAAACATATGCTGGATAAGTTGGTGGTTAATTCGCTGTGGCGACCCCAGATTAATTAAGGCACTATGCCAAAAAGTAAATGAATGAATGAATGAATGAACATGCATCACAAGTCAACACTATTTATTTTTTTGTAAATAAATTGGCATTTGCATTCAAAACACATTCAATACAATGCAAATGTGGCAAAACCCCCTAATATAAGTGCATTTTTGTACAAAACACAAGAAAATGTAGGCCAAAAAAACAATAGTATCTGGATGCAGCCATCATATTGCATCTCAATGGAGCTAGTGACATCACTGTGGGGGGAAGGGTTAGGTGTTGGCATTAAAAAGCATTGCATGGAGCTCAGATTTTACCAGGTCTGCATTCAAACCTCTTTCCAAAATAAAAAAAGGTGAAAAATACAACATATGTGTAATGAAAACTTAAATACAAACAACTAAACAGTTGATTTGCAAGGTTTATGAGTTTATTAAGGAAGGAAATTCATAATTTAAATGCTTTACGCATGGTCTTGCAATACAAAATGGAGTCGGACCAGTGTCCAGACTTTGTGAAGCCCTGTTCTACATATAGGATTCAAGAATCCTTGTAAATAGTGACACCGGTGGCTGAATGTTGAATTACAATCTGCAACTTACACTAAAAAATGCTGGATTCCACACAAGTCCTTCATGTTGGCGCAACACAAGTCAGTTATTATTATTCATTTTAAATAAGTAGTTTTAACAGGCAGAAACATAATTAATGTGTATTTAGTGTATTTCTCACACTGTAAAAAATGCAGGGTTCCACACAATTTCGTTATGTTGTCCCAACACAAATCAATTAAGTTAACACCAGTGTTTTGCAAATTTATATTGGTTGAACATAAAACAATTAAGTTGTCAATTAATAATTGTGTCAATTCAGCTCATTTTAAGTAAGTAGTTTGAACAACCAGAAAAAATATTTTTTGAGTGCATTATTCAGCCTACATTTTTGTGAAACCACAAAATTGTATTTTAGCATACGCTTGACTGCAGTTTCTAGGTAAAATGAATGCTACGGGGCAGTATGAA
>CAIGQZ010033037.1:3652003-3666029 GCA_903798205.1 Danio tinwini
CAAAACTTCTTTTGCATTTGGATGTTCATTTGGTCACATTTAATTTTGATACACAATTTGCACTATTAACAAACTATTTACTAAGTATTTTAGTTCAATAAACTACTGATTATAATTGTATAATTGTAATTGTAGCTGATTATTAATTGTTAGTAGTAGTTGGGATTAGGTGTTGGGTAGGATTTTATATATATATATATATATATATATATATATATATATATATATATGTAAGTAAGTTAATATCTTACTAATAGACAGGTAATAAGCCTTACGTAAAGTGTTACCTTTCATTTAAATGACAGGAATTCAGTGTCCAGAAATGCTAATCATGTGCAAGTACTTGACTACTTTGATTATTAGTTAGTGCTAAGTTAGTTACAGAAGAGATATCTATAGTATTATGAAGTCAACCAAAAGTCATGGCATTAAGTATTAACTCATATTTCTTATCAAACTCTCTCTAGATCAGTTTATCTGATGTATGCTATTCCTTTTTTATTCCTTTTTTTATTTCTGCTGACAAATATTTGGAAACTTGACTGTGAGCTCTATTGACTCTCTTTAAGTTGTGGCTTAGGATGTAATGTATGCATTTATAATCCATTATTTTATACATTTCAAGAGTTCACTTAAAAATCACCAACCTTTACTGCTAAGCTCGACGAGCAGAATAAAAAATAGTTGAAAACAGTTCATTCAGACAGTCCACTGGCGTGACCTTGCTTTCGTCTTGTCCCCTTGAGCACTAAGTCATTTGGTGTTGTACAATGGCTCCGCTTTAACCACTGGATTATCAAAGTGCGCATGGTGACAAAGGTGACGCAATTCATGCGACATCCTTCAATCTCCATGCATTATGCATAGAATGCTGTCAAATGGAGAATTGTTAAAATGCAGAAAATACAATAGCACACAAAGGCGATGCTTTTTTTTAATACTCCACAGAGAATATAAAAGTATTGTAATGCATCTTGAATAAAAATGAGAAATAAAACTGATGCCATTGTAGTCTCATATGTGTGAAATAGGATCATGACCTTCTTACCACGTCGTTCTTCAACACAATTTACCCTAAAGCACTAAGTGCTTCAAATCCAGACTGGTTTACAATAGTGAAACCACTGACCAAGGTTAATGTGGATCAGTGACATCCCGTGATTTTCTCACAAAGCATTGGCTATAGACAGCTGTCCGGAATTTAATCATCCATCAAAGCACACGCATAAAGCCATGTGTAGGGTGTAGAGAGAGATTCACTATTCATCTCATGGAGCACACACTCCCTTTGCAATTATTTTCACATGTTGACTTCATGTAATTTACTTGTTTCTTTCTGGAATTCCAAGGTAAAATGAGGAGTTGTGGGAGCTTGCTTGTAATAAGGTAACCTCATAACTAAGGTTAGACAAGTTAACAAGTTAAAGCCAACGATTATTTTATTGTTCGTTAACACAGTTTTTATTATTGTTATATTTTTTTATTAATTTAAAAGCCCATTAGGCAACACAGTGGCTCAGTGGTTAACGCTGTTGCCTCACAGCAAGAACGTTGCTGGTTCGAGTTCCGGCTGGTCTAGTTGGCATTTCTGTGTGGAGTTTGCATGTTCTCCTTGTGTTGGTGTAGGTTTCTTCCGGGTGCTCCGGTTTCCCCCAGTCCAAACACATGCGCTATATAGTGGGTTGCAGCTGGAAGGGCATCCACTGTGTAAAACATGTGCTGGTAAAGTTGGCAGTTCATTCCGCTGTGGTGACCCCTGATGAATAAAGGGATTAAGCTGAAGGAAAATGAATGAATGAATGAATGAATAAAAAAATCCCATTGCTCACTAGCTCTGAATCATAGACCGTGCTTTGAATACACAAAATTGGGTTCCACACAATTCCTTTATGTTGTCCCAACATAAATCGATTAAGTAAACTCATTTGTTTTTTACAGATTTAAGTGGACTGAACATAAAAAATTAAGTTAAAAATAAAATAAAAAAAACATTGTAATTTACTCACACAAATACATAATTTGCTTTTGGTGTAAACCCAGCATATTATAATACATAAACTGCAGGCTGTGGTGTTGCACAAATCTTCATTATAGATATAATTAAATAAATAGTATAAATCTGTATTCCCAGCTTTTTTTTTTTTTTTTTTTGCTTGTAACATGTTGCTTACAAGAAATTGTTGGGTCACACTTTATTTTGATGGTCCATTTGTTAAATTTAGGTTTTATTGCATTTTCATGCCAACTAATTATTATTAGATTATAAGTAGACTGTTAGGGTTAGGGTTAGTGTAAGTTTACATGTACTTGCAAAGTTTCTTATAGTCAGTTAAATGTCTGTTGAAGAAGCCCAGGACCTACCCAGGTCTACCCTGACCTTAATAAGTGGCCTTGTTAGGAGGTGGTCAATGATGTTCACTTCACCTGTAACTGGTCATAAATTATTGGTGCATAACATGTACAGTAAATTATGAATACATGTGATGACTGATACCCAGTGATTTATTCCACCAATAAATCAGGGACTAAACTAAAGAAAAATTAATAAATGAGTGATACCCATCTTACATCTTACTCCAGAGTAGCTTTAAGACTTTAAGCCACTAATTTTATCCCTTAAAACTACTGTAGTGTTTAATAGTCAAAAGGTCATATAACTACATACATTTTTAATGAAAACATCATTAAATACCACACAGTGGAATTATTACAATAAATATAGCCATATGTTTGAACTGAAAACTGTATTTGTATGCTCACGCTGTTAAAACACAGTGCATAAAAAAATGATAATGATACAGTATATTAAAAAAAAGCCTTACCCTGCAACTAAATGCTATTGGTTACATTTTTGTGATGGCAGGAAATGGACAGTTTCACACCTTATTGTTTTTTGGTAGACTGCAGTTTTGTGCTCAGCAATGCTGCTGACTGATGCATTGGTGCATGGTTTGTCTTTAGGACACCAGATTGTCATGTTAGCAATGTTAAAAACTTGATTTTCCCCAGCGGGGATCCTAAAAGGTTTCGACACTGGGAACTTAAGTTGAAGGTTGGGATTTACTTCTTATTGGATGTCTATGAAAACTGTTTATGCAAAGCCAATATCAACCTTGACTGTTGCCATAAAAGGTAAATTCATCCATGGGCATCCCATAAATATTTCAGTTTTTTTCTCAAGGTCCAGACAAATGCAATAAAAAATGACTTGTTTTCATCCGTAGAAACTGTTGCACGGAGTGTCTTGACTTTTTTTTACCAGTTTTTTTTTCTATTATACTTGTTTTAGTCTTTATTATAGGTTATAACTATGCTTATAATGAATCTCCACTATTTATAACCTCTTATAGTTTCAACTGGTCAACTAATGACAGTGGCAAAGACTGTGGCAAATGGTCATGTACTGTTTGTTCTGAAAACATAGCCCTATATACATTTCTGGAGATCGCAAATTAAAAAGCCAGAAGCAGTGCTTATTTTGTGAAGTGCGAGGTCTCGGAACAGATCGGGGTAACAGATTTGGCATGTTACCCAAGGATGGAGAGGTGTCGCACACGAAAGTGAAGAGCGGGGGTGGGGGCGTTGGTGGAATGGATGGCGGAAGGGTATCACGAATGAAAGTAAGTGGGGCGGGGGTGTCGCGGACAAAAGTGAAGAGGGTTTGAATGTCGCGGAAGAAAGTAAAAGTGAACAGCGAACAGGAGAGGAGGTAGGTTGAGGAGGGGGATCAGTAAAATGAGGTGCCGGATCAGATTCAGAGGTTCCGGATCCGGCATGTTCTGGCACAAATTAAGCCCTGGCCAGAAGTACGTATGGCTGCATTTCATCTTTAAAACGAACACTACGGGGCTGTATGACGCCATTCCTTTTTGTGCTTACCAGCTGACCGCTTACCTCCATATGTACGGCTTTCCTGCTGTTACCAGTTTGTTAGGTAGCTCGCCATGTACGTCAGTGGACTTGAGACGCAGAGCAGAGTTGACTGTGACAACGGGGTTAAAGCCCGGTAAAGAACGGGTCCAGAAAGCAGGTAAGACAAAAACAGAAGCCCAAAAATAAAAAAACAACTAAATAACAGGGTGAGAATGTGGTAAAATCTGAAAACGTAGTAAAAATCAGGCGAGGGCTTTTCTTTTTCTGGATTAATTTTTAAAACTGTAGGTTGGCTTTAGGGAGCTGCCTCTGGTTTTTAGTCGGCAGCTGCCTCTGGTGGATTGAGCCTGGGTTAGATAACCTTCATTGACCTCATGCTTTGATGGACCCTAGAAGCCCAGCACCAGATAGACAAATACACAATGTTAAAATTTGATTTTCTTGAAGGTTGGGACAGTAGTGGATTACAATTCTTTAGGGAACTTTGGTTGAAGGTTGGGATTTACTTCCTTTTGAATAGCTGTGAAAACTGTTAATGCAAAGCCATCATCCTTGACTATTGCCATAAAAGGTAAATTCATCCTTGGCCGTCCCATAATATTTCAGATATTTTCTGAAGGTCCAAAGCAATTCATTGGAAATGGTCTTATTTTCATCAGCTCAGACCGATGCACAGAATGTCCCTACTTGACTTTTTTTTTTTTTTGCACCGATTTTTTTCTCGTCTTTTGTCCTGCTTGTCCTGTACTTATCCTGTTCTTTTTGATGCAGAGTATAATATGGTCATAAGGACTCTCCACTGTTTTATAGCCTCTCAATGTTTTCAGTTGATTTCCGGTGAGTCCATGAGTAAAAGAATGAATAATGTTTTTTCTTTCATAAAAACTAGAATAGAACCCCTTGTGATGACAGGTTGGAGATGAATCTGTAATTACTTCAATGTTTTTCTTTCATGTGCTCAGGAAGTTGTTTGTTATTTACTTTTTTTAATAATAATGTGGCGGCACGGTGGCTCCATTTGCATATTCTGCTCGTGTTGGTGTGGGTTTCCTCCAGGTGCTCTGGTTTCCCCCACAGTCCAAAGAAATGCGATATAAGTGAATTGGATGAACTAAATTGTCCATATGTATGTGTGTGTGTGTGTGTGTGTGTGTGTATGTGTTTGTGTGTGTGTGTGAATGCGAGAGTGTATGGATGTTTCCCAGTACTGGGATGCAGCTGGAAGGGCATCCGCAGTGTAAAACATATGTCGTCATAGTTGGTGGTTCATTCCGCTGTGGTGACCTCTGAAATAGAGACTAAGCCGAAGAAAAAAAAATATTTAATTGTATTTATTTATTTATTTATTTATTTATTTATTTATTTATTTATACTTTTTAATTAATTAATTAATTTTTTTATTTATTTATTTATTTATTTAATTTTATTTATGTATTTATTTATTTATTTATAAAATTTTAATTATGTATTTATTTATTTGTTTGTTTGTTTATTTGTTTATTTATTTTATTTGTTTGTTTTAAGTGTATTAATTCATTCATTCATTCATTTATTCATTCCTTTCTTTCTTTGTTTATTTATGAACACAAATTTTTTCTGAAACTATAGAGACAAGGACCGTATATTATTTTCCCCTATCCTACAGTCTCAGTGATTCTGTTTTAAAAGATACATTAATCTATTTAATATACACACTGTAAAAAAAAAAAAAATCTGTAATTTTACAGTTTATTTCCAGCAGCTGGGGTGCCAGAAAAAAACTTTAAATAACGGCCGTTAAATTACAGAAATTTACTGTAAAATAGCAGACATTAAAATTTAATTTCTGGTAAACTTCTGTAATTCAACCTCTGTTATTTTACAGTACATTTTTGTAATTTAACGGCCATTATTTTACTGTTTTTTTTCCGGCACCCCAGCTGCCAGAAAAAAAAACTGTAAAATTACAGATTTTTACAGTGCAGATTACACACTTACACATTACACATTCATGTTATTTAAGTACCTTACTCCCACTGACACAAAGTCTTGTTACTTTTCCATATACATTCTAAGCATTTTTTCCCTGTTCCATCCCTGGTTTGTATTTTGATCTTGGACTGTTTGTTGTTTTTTGATTGTTTGCTGTTGCCTCGACCTCTGGCTGGATTTTGGCTTACACTTAGTTGATTACCCTTGACACTGATGCTTGCTCCTGTTTTGACTCCTTGCCATATATAGTTGAAGTCAGATTTATTAGCCCTCCTGTGAAATTTTCTTTTTCAAATATTTCCCAAATGATGTTTAACAGAGCAAGGAATTTTTCACAGTATTTCCTATATATTTTTTTCTTCTAGAGAATATCTTATTTGTTTTATTTCGACTAGAAGTTTTTTAATTTTTAAATGTGTATGTGCTTGGAAGGCCGAACTAAGACAAATGTATCTGGATTAGTGTAGAAAGATCTAAAACACGAGATTTTAATATTATAGACATTCAGAAATGTAGAATACTGACCAACAAAATGCACAAGTTTATAATAATATAATGTAATTAGTAACTATTGCATATCATTAACATCATTAAAAGTACATGCTGAGTGACTGTTGTTGGTTTGCAATGAGTCACAGTTCTAACATTTATGATTAAACTATGTTTGCTAGTTGTTTTATTTTTATAACATCTGCTGCTTTCAGTATGCCAACAACTGTCAAGTAAAATGGTATTCGAACTCACATTGGGAGCATTTAACGCAAAAAAAGCACATAATCAGCACCTGAGGTAATCATTGTCATAGTAGTTTATGCTGTTGTTCAGCCGCGTCATCACAAAAAGAGAAACCATGAAGGGTTATGACAAACTACTTTAAACATGAAAAATATATACCATGCTACAGCTAAAGTTATTTTAGTAAACTAAAACTAAAACTATTGGTTAAAACATATTCTTTAACTGATATGTTGATATTTCGTAAACTAAAACTAACAACAGTCACTGAATAATGGAAATAAAATTATAATCAGCCAAAAAATTGTAAACTATCCATAATTAACTATACATAAGATGCCTAATATGCATCCCTAATATGATGAAATTTTAGCAAACATTAGACTTTGATTTGGCCGACACTGGATGTGTTCAGTTAACTTTTGTTAAACTAAAATGACTAAAACTGAATGAAATATATAAAAATAAAATCAAAATGTGTTCACAAAACTAACATGAAAAAAACTGTTAATTAAACAAAACAAAAATAAACTGAAATTGACAGCAAATTTTAATATAGTATCAAAATAAGAACTAATTCTAAAATGCTAAATTGTAATAACCTTGGTTGCAGCACAAAGTCAATATTATTAGCCCCCTTAAGCAATTTTTGTTTGATTGTCTACAGAACAAACCAATGTTATACACTGATTTGCCTAATTACCCTAACTTCCCTAATTAACCTAGTTAAGTCTTTAAATGCCACTTAAAGCTAAATGCTAGTATCTTTAAAAATATCTAGTCAAATATTATTTACTGTTATCATGGCAAAGATAAAAGAAATCAGTTATTAGAAATGACTTTTTTATGCTTAGAAATGTGTTGAAAATATATTATTTTCGTTAAACAGAAATTGCAGAAAATAATATACAAGGGGGCTAATAATTCAGGGTGACTAATAATTCAGGGGGGCTAATAATTCAGGAGGGCTAATAATTCAGGAGGGCTAATAAATTCTGACTTTAACTGTATGCTAGTGCAATAAGTAAGACTGTAGCTCATTCCACGAGTTGAGACTCATGCCTGTTTCACACCGCAAGCGAAAGCAGGGTGTGAGCATCGCGTGCACAGCGCGTGTGGAGAGCAGAAGCAGCACGCAAGCGTTTACCTTTCACACCAGCTCTGTCTGCAGCGCGCAGTTCTTCAGAAATCAGTCTATCTCTGTCTATTCTATCTAGTTACCTCTCTCTCTCTCTATGTATGTATGTATACATTTTTTACTTTATATACAAATTATAAAGATCCTACAGCACTGTCTGCTTCTCAAGCTCTATGAGTGTCATTCATGTCAGGTGCACTCAGAAGACAATCGCCTGTGACATCATGTCATTTGTTTGTGATTGTCAGGATGTTGCAGGCCTAGTTATAATAATATTTATACAATATAGTTATAATGATATTTATACATGATCAAACTAGTGTTACTTCCTCCGCTTCAGCAATGTCCAGCGGCAGAGTAACAGCTCGTTAATTCATGCTCGTGCAAAGGATGAGACGGACAGAAGTAATCGATGCATGCTCTTCTGTTACTTATTTTCGTGTTGTCAGGTTCACAGAGCAAACAGCTCCCTAGTGGAACAACTTGAGTGAACATAAAACAATGCCGAATAAAACTTCCTCTGCTTCAACTGCACAGCACACAGCGAGCTTGCATCATCCAGCATGCGTGTCGAACTGCACTACCCACAATACACTTCGCTATGCACTACAACTCCCGTAAATCTTAAAGCGGCCACTTCTACTTCCCCTCTCCTGCAACACTAGTGTGTAGCTTAAGCAAAACTGATACTAAAATTGTTTTACATATGGTTTGGTAAATAAATATTTGTTGCAGTTTTTAATCGTTTAAGTTCATTTGGTTGATTATATATAAATAGTTGATATTATTGACACATTTATTGAGTAAAAATGCTACTTATTACTGTCATTCAATGTGTTTTGGTCATTATCAATGCACTGTCACTTTAACTGAGCGTGAGCAGCGCAGCAAAAATAGACCCAGCGACGAAACTATCGCGACACTGCTGCTTCAGCGACGCTCACGCCTCACGCTAACTCACTGCTTCTGCATGCGGTATGAAAGCTCTAATCTGTTAACATGGACGCCGAAAAAACACGCTCTGCTCGCGCGCTGCTGACGCTTGCGGTGTGAAACAGGCGTCAGTTCCTTCTTTTGACACACAACAGCTCCATTTATCCCTTTAATCTTAGAAACTTTGCAGACTTATTCACCAGTATAAAAGGAAATATCCGGAAAAGCATAATAGTAGCGCTCTAAATACCGTTCATTCACTACCATAATTTGCTTTCACACTGTTCACTGACTCACACTGCTTTCTGCTCAGTAGTCAGAGTCAGAGTCAGGCCCCTTGGGTTCGGCCCTCAGCCGATAAGACTGTAGTAGCAGGCTGATAAATGGCACAGGCTCGCTGTGTTGGTCTGTATCTGTTTTGACAGCAACCTCCCACTTTCTCCAGGCTTTGTGAATGTGTGGAGATTACCAGAACATACGCCGCTGAATTTTAATCTACCTGTCTCCTGTGCTCCCCTAATGAGAGGCGGACTCATGTGTGCATAAGCAGCTCGTGCAACCGCGGACAAGACAAACTCCACAAAACATCACATCCAACATTTCAACTGTCTGGGAGGATAAAACAAACACGCCGGCCAGAAAGCACAAACTCATGGCCTTCACATATCAAGATATCATGAATAATATCAGTAATGCATACAAACACCAAAGTGATTATTGATTAATAGACAAAAGTTTTGAGGTCTTCTGTCACTATAGCTTCTGTCTTTTTTTTTCTTTCCACACTTGTAACATTCCAGATAGTAATGGTTTTGTATTGTTTGAATGTCTTTTTTAAGAAACAGATTCTTTATTTTCTTATTTTCTACATTCAGGAAGGATTTTTAAAGAGGCGGGACGCGAGCATTTGAGGCGTGCACTCGAGTAAATTACGATGACGATTTTTATGCGTTAACTAGAGGGAATATGATTAACATTAGCTCCACAGCTAACTATCAGGCACCTGTAGAATTAGTGCGTTCCAGTAAAACATATACAAATAAAATAGACTGGGTGCTTTTTAAAATGAATGACGATGAATGAATGAAAGTAAAAAGTCAAAAAGTGCCCCTCTGAATCAAATCAGCAGGATGCCCTTCTGGATCTTTCACTTACTTTGAAGACATACTGACTACGCTTACATGGACATCAGTAATAGTTATTTGCCTTAATCTGAATAAGACAATAATATAATTAAGGTGTTACATGAAGTGCTTTTTGAATGTTGCATCACCAGGCTATCCACGTTTCCTGCAGAGTCTCATGTAATTTTGGGTGTTTCATCTTTAATTTTTTGACGTTAACTGCAGTTCGGCAGTTTCACTTTCACTTATGAACATTTCATTCATGCCCCCATGACAAACTGGTGTATTTGACGCAAATATGAAGTAAGGACTTGTGGAGTAGTGCTGTTTTGATAGGATATGATAACGCACGACGAATTTTAAAAAAAAGTTTTCGCATTTCGTGATGTGTGTGTGTGTGTGCGGCCCTTTATTGACAGCCGTGTGTGTGGATCTTGTCACAGAATGCGGCGAAAAGTCCTACTTGTTGGTAATAGTTTGGTTGTGGTGTTTACTTCAATAATGCTACTAATATCTGCATACTCCACGTCTTAATTCCATTTCTGTTTAGTTCAGTTATGACTTTAGTCAGATTAAGGTCATCAAAAATCGCTGATTACTTGGTGACTCTTAATCAGAGTATTGTCTTAATCATATTAACATCGTATTAAAGTATTTTTACCCATGTAAACATACTCAATGTTCGACTCAACCACACCGTCAGGGCTTTGCGAACTTAGCTTTGCGAAGCAGCATTTTCTGTACGTACATCAAAAGCAAGTAGACTATGACTCAGGCTTATTGACAGTGGAAGATGATGAGTAGAATTAGATGATGGTCCTGACCAACCACAGGAATCATCAGGAATCCAACCACAGATTAGCATGTTGTCGTCACAAAAACAGGCTCAGCCATCACAGCGAATCAGGTAAGCTGTATATTTATGTTTCAATGTAATTAATGCTACGCACTTTAAACACAGCAAGTAATATGTGAATGATGTTTGCACATGCATTATAATTTTGGCTAGAAGGAGTGGTGCCTAAAAGATTGAAAACCCCTGATTTATTGGACAATGAATAAATTATTGTTATTGAAAGTTGCTACAAAAAAGTTTTGACTTTTCTTAAGCATATAAAAACCATAATATGTTTGCAGAAATGTAAGAAACATGCTAAATAAACATACTTAATTATAAAAAAAAAAAGCAATGCTGAAGCCAATTATTCTTGAGAAATGTGCAACATACTTCTATACACATTTTTGGAGAGCACCAAATACGTCCCAGGAGGTATGTTTTTTTTTTTTTTTTTTGCAGTTATTGTTTTTGTTTTTGCAAATTCACCAGAGGCCGCTGTGGTCTCAAATTTCTCTCACGAGTGCCAGTTGCACCTGCTGTTGTCGCGTAAATCCACCAGAGGTCGCTGTTGACTGACCGACCGACTGACTGACCAACCAACCAATAACCCCACCCACCCTCTCGCCTAAACCCAACCGATAATGTTTCCAAAAGCACCAATTGACCCGCCCACCCACTTCCCTAAACTCAACCCACAGTGTTTTCAAAAGCACCAAATTCTCACAGTTATTTACTTGTTTATATTATTTTTTGCCTTTTGTTTTTGTTTTACCTGCTTTCTGGAACCGTTCTTCGCTAAGCTGAAACCCTGTCATATACGCGGCCATCTCCAGAAATGTATATAGGGGTACGTTTTTAGAATGAGCCTATTTTGAAAACGTGCATTCCATGTTGGAATGTCTGTCTTAGTTTTTCTCTGTGTAACTCCACCTTCAATTTATATTTCGGTACCCCTGGTTGCCTTGGCAGAAAACACAGCATATTTCAATCCAGTCAAACTGCAATGTTTTGAATTTGGACTGCAATACTTACCACTAGGCAGAACTCCCACATACAGTACCACACCTTTTAATATTATTGAAGTTACTTGTTTGAGTTGAGTTGTTTTGCGTCACAACTGATTTCGAGATGCTTTGTATAATACGATGCATGCTGTACTGTTGTAAATATATCAAATGTATAATTTGCAAGCTGTCAGAATTTCATAATGAGAAAAAAACAACAATAACTATCATTATTATTATTATTATTAATCTAATAATAAATGCAAAAAATAATAATCATATCATTAATAATAACGATAATAAAAACAATAATAATGATAAACCAAAATGCTCCATTTCATTAATTCATTAATTTTCCTTCGGCTTAGTCTCTTATTTATCAGGGGTCGCCACAGCAGAATGAATTACCTACTATTCCAGCATATGTTTTACACAGTCGATGCCCTTCTAGCTGCAACACTCTCACATTCACACCCACAGATACACTACCGCTAACTTAGTTTATTCAATTCACCTATACCGCATGTTATTTGACTGTGGGGGAAACCGGACCACCCAGAGGAGAAACCCACACAAACACGGGGACAACATACAAACTCAAATAAATTATATTTTTTGAGGGTTAACACACTAAACTCCAGCTTCCGGTGATTAACTAAAAAAAAAATGTTTCAAAATGAAGCAGTGGTTGGTTCTGTTCAAAATGATCAATTTTATGCATTTGAATTTGAGGTCCTGTGGTGGTGAAAAGGTGTACTGAAAAAAATCTAGAGTTATAATATTAATGTGGATATCTTAGCTAAGACCATTTGGTCTAGCGAGGATTTGTGAAAAAATCTGCAAAGAAAAAAAGTTTTGTTTGCAGAATTTGGTACTTCTAAGTGTTTAGCAAATCTAAGTGTTTTGTTGAGAGATCTTCTGAAACTTGACGGGCCTTCTCTCATGAGAAACTAGAGATTTAAGCAAAAATCTGCTTTGAGGAGAAACAGTTTAGACATTTAAAAACCCATCTGTGATATTTCTGTCCTTTGGAGATGTGGTAGAAAAAGTCTTGATAATATCCCTTTTTCCCCTTTACATTTCCTGGTGTATGAATTGATCTATGAATTTGTGATCCACCATCTTTTTCTTTTCATCTTAATGTAAGTGAATGCATACTCTTTTTGAACACAGTCTTTTCTGTGATTAGTGGGAAGAAGACTGAACTACATTTGCAAACTATCTCAATTAAAATTTCTTCCTTTCTAGTATAGGTCATGCAACCATATGAATGTTGAAAAATCTGTATGTCTATCTCATTTAGGATTCGAATGCATTATTTTTGTAAGGTGACATCTCATTAGTTCACTGCGAGGGCTTAATATATAGGGTGTGCTGTTTAATTATATTGTATCTGTATTGTATTGTATCTATTTGTTTAGATCAAAAGTTGAATTAATTCAATTGCTTTGTGCGTATTTTATACTTTATTCTGATAGCAATGTCAAATCTGGTTAAATCTGCAGTGATTCTTCTGATTCTTCTTGTTTTTTAATGCATACAAACTTTAGGACAGCACTTTTTTTTCTTTCTTTTTTGTAACTTGATTAGAAACCGTAGCTGGCAATGTCCTCTAACCCAGGTGTGCTGATTAGTAATCATAAGTCACAGCAGTGTCAGATGAGCTCTGATTGGCTGATTCATGATAGGTGTTCCTGTTATTGAATGTCCTGCTGTTCTCGACTGACAGGTTGCGTTCCAATCGCATAATAGTGTACTGCAAAGTGGACGTCACAGATTAAGATCTATCTATCATCACAGATTAAGGTCTATCTGTCTATCTATCTGTCTGTCTATCTGTCTATCTATCTATCTATCTATCTATCTATCTATCTATCTATCTATCTGTCTGTCTGTCTGTCCGTCCGTCCGTCCGTCCGTCCGTCCGTCCGTCCATTTGACGCCCGGTCCATACTTCCATACTTCCATACTTCCATCCATCCATCCATCCATCCATCCATCCATCTATCCATCCATCCATCAATCCATCCGTACTTTCATCTGTTTACCCATTTGTCCACCAGTCCATCCTTCCATCCAGCCAGCCATCCATTTATCCATCCATCTGTTCACTATTTTGTCCACCTGTCCATCCTTCCATCCATTCATTCATTCATTCCTCCATCCATCCATCCATCCATCCATCCATCCATCCATCCATCCATCCACCCATTTGACCACCTGTCCATCCTTCTATCCATCCATCCATCCCAGCATCCACCCATCTGTTTACATATTTGTCCACCTGTCCATCCTTCTATCCATACTTCTGTCCATCCATCTACCCATCTGTCCATCTATCCATCCATCTGTCCGTCCATCCGTCCATCCATCCATCCATCCATCCATCCATCCATCCATCCATCCATCC
>CAIGQZ010033037.1:3694427-3704613 GCA_903798205.1 Danio tinwini
ATGATTACTTTTAAATAGCAATAACAAGTAATCTGTAATGTATTACAGTTTGGAAATAACTTGCACACACTGTTTATGTTATGAATATTATGATTAATATAATGTAACTGCTAATTAATATTAGAAATTGTAACACTTACATTTAAAAAATATTATAATGTTTTCTATCCATTTAATTGTGCATAGATACTGGAGAATAGATGTTAAAATATTGTATTTAATCCTAGACTATGAACCCCGGCTGTGAGCATACCTTACTATGGTAATTCAGACTGACTCTGCATAGACTAAAAATAGCTGCAGTACATTGAAAACCCACATCCTAAATTGATAATGTCTTTTTTAATCTTTGCATTAAACTCTGACTGTCACAGCATGATCCAATTGGCCTTTTCACTGGTGTACTGGTGCCCCATGGCCCTGTTCAGGCATTTAATGAGCTGCCTTGATGACTGCTGCCAATACAGACAGCTGTCTTATATGACATCCAAACAGACATGGAGTCTCATAAGAGAACTTTTTTTCTTTTCTTTTTTTAATGTGAAATTTCACTGTAATATTTTACTTGTATATGTTGATTTGGTTTTTGGCTTTGATAAAATCTTTGCCAGATTCTCCACCCAGAGCAAATACTTCACACCTCAAACTCACTACCAGGCAAGGGTCTCAGTGACGCTTTTGTCGTCTTGAATTTATGGCTTTTTATTCTTTGATTCTGTAATTGGCATGATACACTTTCATCTGGACAATAAAGTGTTAAGATTTGATTCATTCTGAATTCTCCTGAAATCTTTTATATCCAATAGATTATGTGGAGGCTGGTGCTACCTTGATCTATGTACATGATACCCAAACGAAGTGCACGACACTGAATGGAGCAGTCGGCATATAAGTGCTGAGACTCTTCGATATCTAGTTATCACTGATTTAGCAAGTTGCATGGAAATTACTAAATTAACTCCACTTTTAGTACGAGTGAGCAGGAGGCAACCGGACTAATTGGGTATTAGTTAACCCTGCATCCTCTGACTAACTTCAGAATGTCGAGATCCTGTCCGTGAGAATGTACGCAAATCCCGGTGCGTGACAGGGCCGTCCAGCATCGGGTCCCAAATGAACGTATAACTGAGGAGTATGGGATCAGATATAAATCAAAACTTTAAAGTCATAAATGATGAATGTGATCTGTTCTTACAAGTAGAAATACAGTATAAATTTGACGGACACTTAAAATTGAAGTCGGAAAATTTGGAGCTGAAAAACAAATATAAATAAATTCTAGTAAATGACAGAATTCTTTTCAAAAGCACTAGAAAAGGCTCACAAGCATTTAATCTTCAACTATGCTGTTAGTTTCATCATTGAGCTAATAGATGGAATTCCTTAGACTGGCAAGCATAAGTTACTTGCATGAAGCAATCAAACTGTTCACTGAAAAATATGATTAATTGGATTTACAAATTTTTTTTAAGGTAAGTGATTGCAAACAATTTATATAGGCTGAATTAAAACAAATTAACATTGCAAAATGTAATTAGTTTTTTAAAACATTCATTCATTTATTTTCTTTTCGGCTTAGTCCCTTTATTAATCTGGGGTCGCCACAGCGGAATGAACCACCAACTTATCCACCACACATACATCACGGACAATTTAGCCTACCTAATTCACCTATACCACATGTTTTTGGACTTTTGGGGGAAACTGGAGCACCCGAAGGAAACCCACGCGAACATGGGGAGAACATGCAAACTCTACATAGAAACACCAGCTGACCCAGCCAAGGCTCGAACCAGCGACCTTCTTGCTGTGAGGCAAATGTGCTACCCACTGCGTCACTGTGCAGCCCCGTTTGTAAAAACAGTGCATATAAATTGTTTGCAACCACTTGCCCTAAAAAAAAGAAAGAAAAAAAAGAATAAATCCAATGAATCATTTTTTCAGTGTATAGCTGAGCAAAATAAAGGCTATAATAACTGGCCACTTTATTAGGTACACCTTACTGGTACTGGGTTGGACCCCCTTTTGTCTTCAGAACTGCCTTAATCCTTTGTTGCATAGATTCAACAAGGTACTGGAAATATTCCCTTAGAGATTTTGGTCCATATTAACATGATAGCATCACACAGTTTCTGCAGATTTGTCGGCTGCACATCACAAGGGTGACTGTGAAGGCCATTTGAGTACAGTGAATTCATTGTCATGTTTAAGAAACTAGTCTGAGATGATTCGCTCTTTATGACATGGTGCGTTATCCTGCTGGAAGTAGCCATCAGAAGATGGATACACTGTGGTCATAAAGGGATGGTCATGGTCAGCAACAATACTTGCTATGCTGTGGCATTGACACAATGCTCAATTGGTACTAATGAGCCCAAAGTGTGCCAAAACGAATATATCCCCACACCATTACACCACCAGCCGGAACCATTGGATCCATATATATTGTGCATATAAATTGTTTGCAAACACTTGCCTTAAAAATTGAGTGAATCCAATGAAGAATTTTTTTTTCAGTGTATAGCTGAGCAAAATAATGGCTATACTGTATTAATGTCTAAACATCAGTTCACAATACATTTTAATTTCTAGGGGATGTTATGGAGTTTTGTTATCTGACAGTTTAAATGTTCAAAATAAAAAAAAATAAAAATAGCTGTTTTTCTAACAATTACATTCTTCAAAATCTATATTCAGACAAAAACAGGTTCTTTGGGTGGAGCTTTATTGCTATCGGAGTATATTATCATTAATACATTTTTATTTATTTTTAATCTACAGGACTTTTAAAACAGCTGGAATTACTTCAGCTGCAAAACTGTGTAAATTTGCTGTCATTTTGATGATGGGTTTCCTACAGCACATATTCAAGCACAGGCCAGGGCTTGTTAAACTCAGTTCAGTTTGTGATAATGCACAGGCCATACTGTATATATAGGGTCACGATGAACAGGATATGATGGATAGCTCTGTGTCCAATGCCCTGCAGCAGTGTAGAGTTGTGTCCTTATTAGTGGGTAAACACACGGGAGGATGGCTAAGGTGAGCTGAAATTTGAGATGCTGCTGGCAACTGTGGCCCAACAGCTTGTCCTGTACTATTAGAGTCCATGTGTGGCTACATGCTTATACTTTGGCTTGGTTACACAATTTAGTAAGACGCCTTTCTTCAGTGGAAAGCATGAGCAATATTATGTGCTGTTCTGCACGGTAAAAACCCCAGTATACATCAAACAGAAGATCTGATTTTACGTCATTTCATACAATATCCAACAAAAGCAAAGTTTGTTTCGAGTTTGGTTTGCCAGTTTGAAATAGCTCACCAATGTGAATATTTATGGAAGTTACTTTTGTTTCTTAAATGCCTTTGAGGTTTTCATTCAAAACTCTTACCATACCTCCTCCATCTGGGTCACGGCACCAATTTGACATTTTTTGTTCTACTCATACCACTTTCAGTTGGATTTGAACCTAAGTGTACATAAGAGATATTCACTCAAATGAGGACTTTAAAGACACAAGCAGCATTTTAATATACAGTACATTGCTTTGACTTAAGACTAAGGCAGCATCGGACTCAAACTTTACAGATAAGGCAATACTAGAATGTATTGCAACATTTTTAATAATTTAGTCGTTGTATGTGCTCTGTGTGTAGATGCAACCTTGACACATTTCTTTCAAAAACATTTGCAAAAATCTTACCAATCCTAAACTTTTGTAGTATATGTAACACCCTAGATAGTTGACAGTGAGGCCGATTTAAAGACAGCCCATGTCCAATTCTGATAAGCCGCATAAGCTAATGGGGAAATAAAATAAAGGCCTTAATTTGATCCCATCTCTGAGGGTGTTAGAGATCTGGTCTCTGGCCTGATTGCACCTAATCTTAACCCTTCGCAAAGTAAAGGGCAAAACTGATCACGTATTAGCAGTTAGTAATAACTTCTGTCCTATTTTAGAAAGCCACTGTTGTTTCCTATTCGAGCCTCCGCAGTTTCTTATTAGATCCGACACAGCACTGTGGCAAGGTCTCAGAGGTGAAATAATTTCCTGAGAGCAATTACAGGCACCAGGAATTCCCATGATTGCCATTATATTAAAAGGTATGACTATAAAAGCAAATTATAATTGAACGATCACCATTTATCTGAATAAGGCTCCATCTTTCCTTGCATCACAAGGGGAAACGCTGACCGTTTAAGATACTCGTTTAAATTGCATCTATTATACATTCATAATTGTTGGAAGCAACCTCAGTCTGTGTGTGTGTGTGTGTGTGTGTGTGTGTGTGTGTGTGTGTGTGTGTGTGTGTGTGTGTGTGTGTGAAATCATTAACGTTTTGTAAGGATTGATGGGGTAAGAGATAAAAACATTACTGCTGATTTCATTATAATGTCTTGCATCATCTACAGTAGGGGTTCCTAAACTTTTCAGCCCGCAACCCCCACAAACATCAATCCCCCCAAACATCAATGTCCGCAAACATCAACTTAATGTCCAGTCCAGTGTTGTTGTTTTTTGACACATGATAATTATTATGAGCATGTTATGGGGTTATGAGCAGAACAGAGAGATTGGAAGGGGTGCCTGGTCTGTCGGCGATCTGGGGGTGTTACGCCCCATTTACAGGGGGCGTAAGCTTCAACGCTTCCCATTCACTCGCCAGACTGCATTGTGAAACCGTCGGCGCCGCTTCAGTGGCGTTGATCGCTACAAAATTTGTCAACTTTCTCAACTTTTCAAGTGCCGACGGAAGCCCCAGAAATCCGGATCGCTGTGTACAAATACACCAGCTCAGACAGTAGCTGATTGCTGACTAATTTCATTGGCTGACGCTGCTATGACGATCGCATCAGCCCCAACTTCAGACACGCCCTCTGTCAAGCGTTGATGCTGAAGCCCCGTGAGAATAGGGTGTTACAAATTGTACCAATCACATGAGGACCGAGGTAAGGGGTTGAAATTCCGGGAGTTTTCCAGGAGAAATGACAAACCGGGAGGTGGATCTAAAAAAACGGGAGACTCCCGGGAAAAACGGGACTGTTGGCAGTTTAAGTTTTGTCCTTATCGCTCATGAATGCGACATGCGAAGGTTCAGTTTTAGAAATGGTTTCTATTTCCGCGACTGCAGTTTAATATTTATTAATTAGAATATAAACCTATCCATGTTGTTGGAAGTGCAGTTTATTATTCTGTGCTTCTGAATGGCTGTGGTATACATATATGTTATGGTTCTGTTGCTTCTGGTAAGGGGAGCCAAATTGTCATAGTAATTTTGTCACATTGCTTGTGGATTAGATGAGGTTTGGAGAGTGTGTGGGGGGAGATTCAACCTCTGTTATTTTACAGTATATTTCTGTAATTTAATGGCCGTTATTTTGCTTTTTTTTCCCCCTGGCACCCCAGCTGATGGAAATAAATCGCAAAATTATCGATTTTGATAATGGAAATAGTGTATTTCCATTTTATACAGATTTTAAAAAGTTCTAATTTCCATGTTTTTAATTGCAGTAAACAACTAAAAAAGACACTTTAAAGGGATATTTCATCAAAAAATGAACATTTACTCATTATTTACTCATCCTCAAGTGGTTCCTAAACCTTTATGAGTTGCTTTCCTCTGTTGAACACTAAAGAAGATATTTTAAAGAAAGCTGAAAACCTGCAACCATTGACCTGCAAAACAAATTCTATGGAAGTCAATGGGTACAATGGTTACAAGTCAATCATTTTATAAAATATCTTCTTTTATATTAAAGAATATATAATAAAGAAACTCATAAAATGTTATTAAATGATGACAGAATTTTCATTTTTGGGTGAACCATCTCTTTAAGGTGCATATGTAAACTAAATGCAGAATGTACTCTTTAAAGGGCCATGAAACCCCCGTCTCAGTAGGGTGTTTTTACAACTCTAGTTCGAAAAAAGTCAGGAAAGTGGGTGAGGTCAGCTTTGTTTAAGTGGGAGCTTTGAGTGGCGAAAGAAAGAAGAATTTGCATGAGCGGGGGAGTTTCGTTACATGCACTACAGCTGATTTTTGACACCGGCAACACAAACACAGGCGCAGGAGAGATAGACAGTGATTCGGAGAGCAGCATATACAGCGGATCTGAGAGCTGTGTGGAAGTGGAGAATTTTCAGTCCATAATATTGTAGTGATGTTACTGTAAACTTAGTAACTAAATCATAAATAATAACTAATATATGTGTTCTAATAGTGTTTTTAATAACGTGGGACATATGTATGACTGTCAACATAAAAAAAAAGTGTTTTGGTGTTTCATGACCCTTTAAATGATGTTTCCACCTCTCGTTTGCATGCAGCATCATACAGTATTTTCTAGGGGTGTGAACCTACACTGGTCTCACGGTTCGGTTCAGTTACGATTATCATGCTATCGATTCGGTTCAATTCGATATCTCGGTGCATCACGGTGCATTGACAATGCTTTTCATACATAATTAGAATTTTTCTTTACAACACAAGAAAAAAAAATGTATTAAAATCTATAAATATGTTTATATTTATATAATATTTGTAATACAATTTTGTCCTTTAATATAAGCAGTAAGATATATGAACTGTACCTTTAATTTTACCTGCTCAAAAAAAACACTCTTTGTGAATGTTTTAGACAAAACTCCAGCACATACACAGAAGACAGCACGAGCATTCATAACAAATAAACTAATAAATATGATCCCGCTTGGTTTTTGAGCGCTGGCAAGTTCTTACACCCCTATGATTGGTCATTGTCTTCACCCGCTCAACAGAAAGGGCTGCGATTAGAAACGAAAGTGCCCCATGAGTGATGCGAGAAAAACAGCAGCGGGTCAAGGCCGTCACACACCAGATGCGCTGCTCAGCCCCGCGACACGGTGCGCACATGACAGTTGAAAGTATTGCACACCAGACGCACACATTTGCAGGCTATTCAAAACGAAACTAATCAGATGGCACTCTGTGGTGTGGCTGAATTATGAACAGTGTCCTGAGTCGTGGCTGGGTGCCGCGGACAGCTGCCGACTTGCGGCACTGATGTGTGTACTCTAATTGAAACCTATTTTTATAATTCTGAAATGCATTGGATCCACAAGTATCGCTTTAACAGCCGAGAGAAGAGGAAACTTTACCTCACGAACATGCCAACGGGTCAAATGCTCAAAGTGTGTGTGTGTGGGAGAGAGAGAGAGAGAGAGAGAGAGAGAGAGAGAGAGGGGCAGTGTCAGTGAAAGATTTGCTTATTAAGTAGTAGGAGTGTTTTATTTACTCATCCTCGCCTCCTTCGCCATAGTATTCTACCGCGACATCGCGCATAGGGGATAAATGACATCAGTGCATAATAACCAGTTATGATCTATTACTGAATCAATATCGAATTGTCCCCATCTGCATCGCGGTGCTCCTAAGAAACAATTAATTTTGACACCCCTAGTATTTTCTGTTAATCAAGCATGTTTTTTGATCAAACATGTGTGTTGTCGTGTCACCTGCTGCTAAAGTGGAACAAATAGATTACGTTTAACATTGACATGTATATGGTTCGCTCTCTGCCAGGAATGCAGAATTGGTGATTGTTGTCTTCTCAGCTTTATCATTACCACGTTCACTCAGTGTTAATGATAATGAGTCAGCATCGCTGGCTTTCCTCTTGTCTGTGCTGTAGAATTTTGTGTTTTTTCTTTGCATACTATTATTATGGGAAGTTGTTGGTGTGGATTTACTCTTGTAGGGGCTTTAGCGTGTTCCAAAATATGTAAGATTGATAATTGAGGATTCATATTGCTTGCAACTGTGTGGTTCCTGAAGTAAAAGATCCATAATTAAATATTCAAGTGTCCAAATTAAAATCTTGTTAACATTTTACGGCCATGAGCTCTGAGGTTGTTAACCTAATATTAACCTCTACAAAAGCCTCACATTAATGTTATTTCATATTCATTTTTCTTTCTAAGAGAAACTGCATTTAAGCACACTTAAACATTTGTATTTTTTATTTAGTAAATATGCATTTAATGCATTATTATAATTTAATTAATGCATTTTTATTCACTAAAGATGCAGTAAATACATATCACGTCACAAAATGTATGTAATTATTATTTCTGCTATTTGTAATTCAATTTTTTTTTCTATCTATAATTTTTTTAATTAATCAAAAAATTTTATAATGATAATAATAATAAAAAACAACAACACATATTTTATTATTATTATTATAATTATTATTATTATTATTATTATTATTATTATTATTATTAGTAGTAGTAGTAGTAGTAGTAGTAGTAATAGTAATAGTAATAGTAATAGTAATAGTAGTAGTAGTAGTAGTAGTAGTATTGTTATTATGTTGATGGTGACGAATCATTTTTATGACACTGAAAAAACAGAAACCTGGAGTAATTATGATGATAATTATAATAGATGTTTCCCAGTGATGGGTTGCGGCTGGAAGGGCATCCGCTGCGCAAAACATATGCTGAATAAGTTGGTGGTTCATTCCGCTGTGGCGACCCCAGATTAATAAAGGGACTAAGCCGAAAAGAAAATGAATGTCACGATTTAACTTGAATCTGTTTATTTATTTAGTTTTAAATGCCTCTGGTAAATGTGAAAAGGAAAATGGTCTATAAAAAATGAATTAAGACAATCATCCTTGAGAGTAACATTTATAAGTGGGCTGTAAGGGGGGAAGAACATAGTACAAAATGCTACAAAAGTGCAGAATCTGGCACCTTTAAAGTGAACTTGACTTTTAAAACATTGCTCGGTTTGTTCGATATCTCTCCTGCAGCCTAATGTACAAACATGTCCTTTTTTTCACAAGCTCTGACTCAACACAGGGATTATTTTTTCCAGGCAACACTTTTACATTAGAGAGTTTAGTGTGTAAATTATTATATAAACTTAAACTCTGTGACATGATTTGTTTACCATCCAAACAACATCCTAATGATGCTGCCTGGAAAAATACAGAAGTAAAACATGAGTAAGTGTATGTGTGTGATTATTGGGCGTGACCAAATTGGGTAAAACATACCCAAACATTAACCTATACATTGGGTTAAATTTGGTCCTATGCATTTAATAAAAAAAAATCCAGGGTTACTCCCTATTAAACCCAGAATTGAGTTGAAATAACCCAGCATTTTTAGTGTACACCACCATTGTGAAGCTTCATTTATATGTCCAAAAATAGATCCACTTGTGAAATATTACCTCAAGATAAAATGACTGATTTCTACTGCAGTACTTTAAAAGGTTAAATATTCACATGATGGTCAAATTTGAATTTTAGGATTATTCTTCCAGGATTCAGTGTCACATGATGCTTCAAAATGTATTTTAATAAGTTGCTTAATGCAAATATATTTTAATAAATTGTGCTGCTTAACATATTTCCGTGGTGTTACAACTGAAGTTGTAACATTATAAGTGTCCTTACTGTCACTCTAATTATTAAAGTGTCAATTAGTCAATCAATTAATGGAATGCATCACTGCAAATACAAATATTAGTTTCTTAAAAATAACAGTAATCTATCTTGATGGAATCATTGAATAATTTACTATTTTAATAAACTAATATATTTATTATTATTGTTGTTATTATTATTATTATTATTATTACTATTATTATTATTATTATTATTATTATTATTATTATTAATAATAATAATAATAATAACATCAACAACAACAATAATAGTAATTAATAAAAATAATAAAATAATAATAACAATTATTATAATTATTATTGTTGTCGTTATTATTATCATTATCATTATTATTATTTTATTATTATTATTATTATTAATAATAATAATGACAATAATAATAATAATAATAATAATAATAATAATAATAACGACAATAATAATAGCCATAATAATAATAATTATTATTTTATTATTATTATAAATTATTATTATTATTATTATTATTATTATTATTATTATTATTATTATTATTATTATTATTATTATTATTGCTTTGTTGTCATTATTAATATTATTTTTATTAGTATCATCATCATCATCATCATCATCATCATCATTATTATTATTATTATCGTTATTAATAATAATATTTATTTAATTGTTTTTATTATTGTTGTTGTTGTTGTTGTTGTTCTTCTTCTTCTTCTTCTTCTTCTTCTTCTTCTTCTTCTTCTTCTTCTT
>CAIGQZ010033037.1:3757717-3773516 GCA_903798205.1 Danio tinwini
TTGAGGACAAACAATGTGGTGTCTTGAGAAAGCCTGATGGTTTATTTAGTTTGAAAAAGTATCAAGTTGGCTAAAATAACGTTTAGGATCCCTGCAGTCAACAATGTAACCACCGTAAAGACTGAAGCAAGCCAGTAAAAAGCTTTAAAGTTGATCCCTCCCTGCTGAAAAATACAGCTTAAATCAGCCTAAGCCTGGTTTAAGCTGGACACAGCTGGTTTTGGCTGGGCTCCCAGCCTGGCTTGGCTGGTCAGGCTGGTTTTTGCTGGTCATCTCCCAGCCTGAACAGCTAGAACCAGGCTGGAGAAACCAGTCTAGCAATGGCCAAAACCCCTCTAAAACCAGTCTGGTTGTCCAGCTAAAACCAGCAAACCAGCTTAGCATGTTTCTAACGTTAATTACTATGTTGTTAGCATGATTCCAACATGAATTAGCATGTTGTTAACATGTTTCTAGCATGAACTAGCATGTCGTTAGCATGATTCTATCATAAAATAGCATATTAGTAGCAGGATTCTAGCATGTTGTTAGCATGTTTCTAACATTGATTAGCATGATAGCATGATTTCAACGTGAATTAGCATGTTAGCATGATTATAGCAAGAATTAGAACATAACTAGCCTGATTCTAGCATGAATTAGCATGTTGTTAGCATGATTCTTGTATGAATTTGCATTTAATTAGCATGATTTTAGCATGTTGCTTTCATAATTTTAGGTCTTATCATGACTTTTTCTACATTTATAAATGTGTAAAATTTGCATTGCTATTAATAAAATGAGAACCTAATCTTTTTAATGATATAATAAGAAAATATTAAAATGCTTGTGCATGTTATATTATTAATAGTCATCAATCATTTTTGATGTTTCTTGATTTTCTAAATCAGTTAATTTTTTTGTTGTGTTCTTAAGTAAACAAAATCATTTCATTTGACTGAATCGCCATATTAGTTCATGCAAAAAGAAAATAACTTTTTAAAGAGCTTAATGAAACTGCTCTGTTTTGATGTTTGCATACATTATAAGTGTACACACATTCTGTTAATCCATTAACTGTGTGTTTGCTTTGTTTCACAGAGACATGTTTCATCGTATCAGTGCTCTGGATCCGGAGAGACTAAATGTTTTCCGCACCGTCAGAGAGATCACAGGTAGCTTTAATCATTAATCCTTATGTATTTTTTGCTAAATATAGTAGCACTATAAAGCATTGTTATCAAGCATTGTTGGCATATGATAGATCTTTATTATTTTCAACTGCTTGATTTTACTCTAAAATGTTATAAGAAAAATGAGCAGTTAGTCATATTAAGAGACTGATGAAATTAAATCAAATCTGGTGTGTGCCACAATCAGATATTGTATTGCAGTTAATGGAGTGAAACGTAATGAAAATCTGCACAATAAGAAAGACCTATGACTGCTGTCATGAACGCAGTTCCCATGACCACAGTATTAACGCACCTCTGATTCTGTTACACAAAAATATTGATCATAAAAAAACATGTGCAACCATGAAAAATGCTTGCAGAGATACGGTTCATATGGTGGGATGTTATATGCAGGGCTTTACATTAACACCCGCCAAATGCAGGTAAATTTCAGCTGTGGCGGGTTGGACAACCACTTTTACTAGCCACTTTGGATGGTTGAAGATCATTTTTAAATTATAGATTTAAATTAAATTATAAATCATTAAATTATAAACTATTTTTTATTAAAAGCAGGGTTCAACAATAAGAATTGCCCAATATGTGTGCAAATGTTAGAATTGAGAAGCAGCATGACCGGCAAAAACAGCGTCCGCGCAAGCAAAAGAAAGCAGGCTAATACCGAATGAGAGGATAATCATTCATGCGCACAGGTTATGTGATGCGTGCGACTGTTTAAAAAACATCCGCTCACCTTTTTCTTGGTGCGAAGCAACTGTGCCTGGAAATGCAACTGCTGCAATCAGTTCTCTTTGAAACAGACTGGACTAAATCCTACTGCTTCCAAAAGCTCCAAATGTTTTTAAAAGATGTCTTATTGTAAGCAACAGCGGTTGCTGGTTTTGTTTTAACTATTTTTTGAACAGAACAGATTATTGGTCTAATGTTACCCTTGTCCGCGTGATCATCCTTACATTATCACACGTTATGTTTTTTTTCCGCTTGCGGTTATTTGTGTTAATATGGTTTAATTATAATTTTTACAATAACATTGCTTTAAAGGGCACCTAGGTTACCCGCTTTTTCAGATTTAATATAAGTCTTTTGTGTCCCCAGAAGGTGTCTGTAAAGTTTCAGCTCAAAACACCCATCAGATTATTTATTATAGCTTTCACTAGATGGTGTTTTAAAGCTCTCAATAGATTTTTGCTGTTTTTGTGCACTGTGCCTTTAAGGCCATTTCCACGTGCCTGCCGCGCGTGCCTCAGTCTCCGCCCTCGGCTGCCTCAGACAACTAACACAGACATAAAGGAAGCAGATCTCACGTAACTTTTGTGACAAAACTACAGTAAGAGCTTTATCAATGATTATTTGGTGCATCTGTTGTTGTGGAGCTGCAGGATGAATCACACACGATGTCGTTACAAAGTTCACGCACATACACACATAGCGCAGACACACACACGCACACACATACAGCGCGCCCGTTTAGCTTTGCTCTGTCTTTGCCTGCAAATGTGACAGGATACAGGTTAATATCCACTGCTGTATGGATATTTGTTATGTTAATGTACAAAATAAACCTGATTTAATGTCCACAAACCGGGATTGAAGCATCTTTTATTATTGTTCTGACACGCGGCTGTGGTGATTAAGTAAAGCTGAAGTAAATCGCTGTAATTCATTACACACATGCACTCTTTAAAAACATTTTAAACTTGTCAATCTCACTCTTGATCACATTTGATGATGATTGATGATCCTAAACTGAACAGACCTTTTATTTAGGGTTGATTTGCGCACGTCCTGTCTTGTGGATATGAAACATTACTACGGAGACATGTTAATATGCAGCTGTCAATCAATATTGGTGGGCGGGGGGACCGCACTCCTACGTCAAGTTGCAGTTTGTCTCAAAACGGCTCCAATTGGTCCACCGTTTTTATGTTGTTAAATTGAAAAAAAAGGACTGTGTTTATATCACCACAATATGACGGTCTATACACCATACATACACATATGTCTGTCCAAACTGCTTGAAAAGTAGATTTTTCACCATAGGTGCCCTTTAAAATGAGATAAACTCCCCATGTTAACTAGTGATCTGATGGCTCGTTTCCACTGACTGGTGCAGTACGGTATGGTACGGGTCACCTTTATCAGGCTTGCGTTTCACTACAAGGGTAACCTTTTGATGGGCGTGGTGTACAACAGAGTTTCAGTCGACGTTATTCTTGCTTGAATAATTGTCTGTAAAGCTGTACAGGTCGTTCACATATCATATGAGAAGCACTTCTCACAAAACAGATGCTTTAAACATAAATACTTGTGTATACATGTTTATTACTAACCTTTGTATGAACATGATTTGATTATAAATGACCACAGTGTGAAATAGCCCACTGTAACATCTGCAATTATATAAAGTAAATAAATAACTGTAACATATATGAACACATACAGACCCTTACAGTCTCTGATATGTTACCAATTACAGAAAAACTACACACAGCGTTCATTTAGTCCTTATTTGAGTTAAAAAACAACACGCAACATAGCCCACAGTCAGAGCAAACTTCTCATCTGTGTCTGTAATCTTCACCAGCACATGTAGCCCCTGTTAGAGAGTAATTCCTTCATTCCGAGTTCATAATAGTCCAAAATGTGATGAACGTGGCAGTTTGTTCGTGATTCAGGTTGTTGAAACAATTTGCTCCTGTGTTTTGTCGGGCTTCTCCTTTGTTTGTTCGCGCTTCACTCTCGCGTTTGTCCTTTTCTTTTCTGAACGGATCAGATGTCGAAGACACTTCAATAATCATACACATGTTATTATCATCAGCTCAGGAAGTTCATTATATCAAATACAGACACGATCGCAAGCTCCCTGGAGAAAGCGAAAACAACTCGCACTTTTAGATGGCCTTGTAAAGCAACAACAGGACACGGCAGATTTCGTTCTTCTTGGCTTTGTGGCTGTACATCAAGACAACGACATGGTTTGTTCGAGCTTGGGTCATCCTTGGCTCATTATTATATGCATATAGTTGTCTCGGCTGTGTATTAAAACATGGTTGTTCCTTTGTTTTCATTCTGGCTAGCTCCATGAGATCATGACATATCTCTGTAACCAATCAGTGTTCAGCTGTACGTCTAGATCCACCTTTTGGTACCCTTTCTCGTGTTTGGTACCCTTTCGAAAGGGTGCCAAAAAAGTGGTACGGTTAGGTTCGGTACGCCTTTTGACAGTGAAAATGGCCATGAAAGCGTAACGAACTAAACCAAACCGAACCACTCAGTGGAAACGAGGCATGAGAGACCTTTAGCCTGGACAGACTAGGCATAGTGCATAGTTTTAGATACAGGACAATAATAATTTTTTTAAATGTAATAGTTTATTTTAAAGAAAGGTTTTGTTGAATAAAAAGAGCATGTATACAGCTATATTTAGCATGTTTTGACATATTATTTAACATTTGTGACTGAGAAATAATTATTTATTTATTTTTGGTGTGGTCAGAGATAAATTTGTTAAATCCTTAGTGTTGAGCTCTGAAAAGTCCTGTGAAATAAAAACGAATTGCAATGCGACACTATGTAAGCTCAACCCATATGCTCATGCACATTTGAGTTCATACACACGAAGAAGTGAAATGAATGAGGATGTGGATATAACACAAAGTCTAAAACAAGTAATTTTAGCATGCCAAAGTCAACTTTATGCATATAAAATATATTTTCCCTACAACAAAATTGTGGCTAGTGAAAATAGCGAATGGCTAGTAATGTTGGAAAACTACTAGCCACAGTGGCTGGTGATCAAAAAAGTTAATGTTAAGCCCTGGTTATATGTCTATATATCTTTATTGGTTTTGCAAGTAGTAAACAACCTTTGCTTTGTTTTTTTTATTATCACATTAAGATAATAACCATTGAATAATACTTGAATTTCATCCTAAGGTTACTTGAACATCCAGTCTTGGCCTGAAAACATGACTGACCTTAGTGTTTTTTCCAACCTTGTCACCATAGGAGGAAGAACTCTCTATAGGTATGAATGTGTTTTCTGTCATCTATGTTTTAGTTCTTTTTGTGAACAAATAATACAATTTTAAGATACCCTGAATCCAGTCAAATGTATTTATTCATTCATTCATTTTCTTTTCGGCTTAGTTCCTTTATTAATCAGGGGTCGCCACAGCGGAATAAACCGCCAACTTATCCAGCATATGTTTTACGCAGCGGATACCCTTCCAGCTGCGACCCATCACTGGGGAACACCCATACACTCTCATTCACACACATAGACTATGGACAGTTTAGCCTAGCCAATTCACCTAGTGTATATCTCATGTTTTTGGACTTGTGGGGGAAACCGGAGCACCCGGAGGAAACCCACACAAACACGGGGAGAACATGCAAACTCCACACAGAAAACATTTATTTAATGTTGCATAAATTATATAAATGATTACAAATTAGGCATATTTAGAAATATCTAAATGGTTTGTAATCATAATGCTGTCTCTGTTTTATCATCTGCAGGCCTCAGCAAACTTATTTGTGTTGGGTGTGTAAATAAAAATATGGCGTATCAAGACTTCATATCTGTATTGTGAATAGATTCTTCCATTCCATTGGAAAATAGCCAGTAGAAAAATATTGAAAAGAATTAAAGAGGTCATATCATGCTGTTTTACAACATATTGTGTGTTTTGTGTCATGAACTCAAGTTCAGTTTAGTTCAGTTCACATTCGGAAATCATAAGTTTGGATGTTCTTCAGTTTCATTTGTGTGTGTCTTTTATTTTGCCAGTGGTATTTCTCTGCTGATCCTGAAGCAGCGCTGGATCACGTCTCTGCAGTTTCAGTCTCTGAGAGAGATCAGCGCCGGTAACGTCTACATGACCAACAACAGCCAGCTCTGCTTCTACAGCACAGTCAACTGGACGTCTCTGTTTCGCACCAGCACCCAGAAAGCCAAGATCAAGGACAACAGAGACCCCAGAGAGTGCTGTGAGTCTTTTGGCCAATGCTATCAAAAGAAGCAGAAGCCTTTAGTCAAATTATTTTAAAGTATTTTACAGAGACAGACTAAAATATGCATAATTTTAGGAATGAAGTGTAACATAAATCACATAAATGCTATTTAAAGAAATATTTTAATTAAAATGAAAAAATTGTAACATTTTAGTTTGGGTGTCATGGTGGCTCAGTGGGTTGCGCTGTAGCTTTACAGCAAGAAAGTCCCTGGTTCGAGCCCCAGCTGGGTCAGTTGGCATTTCTGCAGCATAGACTCATTCTGAAAACGTAGCCCTGTATACATTTCTGGAGATCTTGAATTATGCAGCCAGAAGTACGTATGAATGCATTTCATTTTTTAAATGAATGCTACGGGGCGGTATGACATCGTCCCTTTTCACAATTACCGGCTGACCGCATACCTCTGTATGGACGATTTTCTGGCTGTTACCATTTTGTCCAGTGGCTCATTGCTTATGTCAGTGTACTTGAGATGCAGAGACCCACCTTTGGGATGTAGTGGAATGGGAGATTCGCATCATGGATGTGCAGCCGACAAATCTGCAGCAATTGAGTGATACTATCATGTCAATATGGACCAAAATCTTTGAGGAATATTTCCATTAACTTGTTGAATCTATGCCACGAAGGATTAAAGCGGTTCTAAAGACAAAAGGGTACTAGTAAGGTGTACCTAATAAAGTGGCCGGTTAGTGTATATGAATATTTTCATTCATTCATTTTGTTTTTGGCTTAGTCCCTTTTTTAATCTGGGGTCGCCACAGCGGAATGAACCGCCAACTTATCTAGCATATGTTTTATGCAGCGGATGCCCTTCCAGTCGCAACCCATCACTGGGAAACACCCATACACACTCATTCACACAAATACACTACGGACAAGTCTTTGGACTTGTGGGGGAAACCGGAGCACCCAGAGGAAACTCTTGCAAACACGGGGAGAACATGCAAACTCCACACAGAAATGCCAACTGACCCAGCCAGGGCTCGAACCAGTGACCTTCTTGCTGTAAGGCGATTGTGCTACCCACTGTGCCACCGTGCTGCCCTTATGAATATTTTAATATATTTTAATAAATCACAATAAGGAAATGCTGAATTGTCATGAAAATAATGACATGTAAACCCTAGTCCTAAATGTGGTCAACCCATTTTCCATCATACTGCACTTAAGGATTAATAATACACTAGTCTATTAGGTCTGCCAGTTCTTGAATTTCACTATACTTCACCTATGGGACACGTATAGGACATAAAGGCAATCGTTTTACAGGGCAATAACTTACAAATGATAAGGATTCCCTGAACTGATGAAACAGAGAAGCACAGATTTATCGGTAATGGAGATGTTGACAGTAGCAGAACACTTCCCACAGAGCCGCGCTGCCAAACTGTGCTTGATGTAATTAGTGTGATAATAAGTCTGTGGTGTGCAGGATCAATGGCGCTATTAGTCGGCTCATTCATCCAGCTCTTTTTTCACACTATACCGATCTCATCTCTGGATTGTCCAGCACACCCAGTGCTTCACTTTCACTATATATGAGAGACAGTGCTTCAGTTAATACAGAGTTTTTATTTGCCATTCAGATTCAGTTGTAATACTTTATTATATAAATATTAGTCACACTTTACAATAAGCTTTCATTACTTAATGTATTTACTAACATGAACTAATTATGAACAATACTTGTACAGCATTATTTAATCATATGTCAACATTTACTAATGTATTATTAACATTCAACTTCATGCTGGTTAACAGTGGTAAATGCACCGTAAGTTAACATGAACTAACAATGAACAACTGTATTTTCACTAACTAACGTTAACTAACATGAACAAACACTGTAATAAAGGTATTGTTCATTGTTTGTTCATGATAGAAAATACATAAGCTAACATTAACTAATACAACCTTATTTAAAAGTGTTACCAAGGTTTTTGAATATGCTTGAATTGGCTGACAGAGCTAATTCCAACATTAGGCTAATTCTGAAAACGTAGCCCTATATACATTTCTGGAGATCGCGAATTATGTAGCCAGAGGTACGTACTGTATGGCTGCATTTCGTCTTTAAAACAAATGATACAGGGCTGTATGATGTCGTTCCTTTTCGCACTTACCTCCGTAAGGATAGCTTTCCCAATGTTACAAGTTTGTCCAGTAGCTCGCCATGTACGTCAGTGGACTTGAGATGCAGAAAGGAGTTGACCACAACGATTCTGTTCGAGTTTCGTGAAGAACGGTTCCAGAAAGCAGGTAAGACAAAAACAGAAGCCAAAACATAAAATAAACATGTTAATAACGTTGAGATTGTCGGTTGGGTTTAGGGAAGTGGGTGGGCTGGTTAATCGGTGCTTTTGAAAACACTATTGGTTGGGTTTAGAGAAGGAGAAGGTGGGTCAGTCTGTCAGTCAGTCAGTCTACAGTGGCCTCTGGTGGATTACGCGGGAACAGCACTCTCTCAGCACTATTTGGCACTCTCCAGAAATGTAGCATTTTCAGAATGAGCCTAGGTTGGCTAAATCTAACATTAGAAATATCTATTTAAATACTTTATTAAAAATACAATATCTATTTAATACACAAAATAAATTTGTTTTACGAGTGCAGTTTTATTCTTATTAGAGGTGTGAACTGGTCTTACGATTATCATGCCATCGATTCGGTTTAATTCGATTTCTTGGTGCATCACTTTCCATTCACAAATTTATATTTTACTTCACAGCACAACAATTCTTGTATTAAAATGTATAAAAATATTTATATATTATTTATAATACAATTGTGTCCTTCAAAACAAACAGTCAGAACTGTACCTTTAAAAACACAAGTACATGCACAAAACAACATGAGCATTTATAGCAAATAAACAAATATAAATATCCCGCTCGCTTTTTGAGCCATGTCAAGCGAATTCTTACAAGTCTATGATTGGTCACGCGCTCAACAGAAAGGGTTGCGATTGGCTCTAATGCTCTGGCACTGTTCATCGATGAGTGACACTGATAAACGGCAACGACGATCACAGCTGATCGGTGATAGACGCGGAGGAGAAAACTTGCTCTGCAGACACGCTCGTGTCTGTATCCGCAAGTAACGCTGTAACAGCCAAGAGGAGAGGAAAAGTCATGCCAGCAGGTCAAAGGGCTACAGTGAGAGAGTGAGAGAGAAATGTAGTGAAATAGGGGTGTGTCGCAGTGTAACTTCAGTGTCAGCGAATGACGCACATGCAGTGAATTGTGCGCAGTTTCTGCGTTTTTAAGTAGTTGGGGTGTTTTAATTACTCGTGCACTCTCCCTCACCCTAGTAAGCTACCGTAAAATAGCACATATGAGATAAAAGACATTAGTATGTAATAACCGGTTAGGATCTATTACTGAACCGATGCCGAATTGTCTGCGTCTGCATCGCGGTGCACCGAAGGAACAATTCATTTTAACACCCCTAACTCTTATGGTGCCTGTTATTTATTTAAGTCCCCCTGAAATCAAAATGAGAGTTTTTTTGGTTTGTTTGTAGTGATATTTTAGTCTTAACACTTGAAATATTGAGGTTTTAATTTCAGAAATAAGAAATCAAAATTTGGTGGAATAACCATGACTTTCAGTGACAACTAATGAAAACATTTGCTATTCTAACCAGTTGTCATCAGGTGGGTTTCCATCACCCTGCGCATTTTGAAGAATCACACAAGAAACACCAAATTTCAAATAAAAATCCCTAATTTTGTGATAAGGATTAATATAACAGGAATTTTGTAAAACCAACATATCTGCAATACCCTGACTTTTCTTAAATATGTGTATATTTCTTTCTAACATTTGTATTTTTTATTTACAAACAAAAATCTATGAGTATTTCATCCTTTAATTACCATAGCTGTCAGAATGAGCGCATGCATTTCAGTGTCATTCTACTTTTCCCTGTGACTTTGAATATGACTGCCTCTGTTGCCTAGCAACTTCCTGCTAACAAAAACTTTCTGGTTGCAAAAATAAACTTTTACTTCAGACATGTCTTTCAAAACAACATTTTCAGTGCAGTGAAATAAACCTTGCTGTCTTGCTTCTAAAAGTGGAAGTGAGGTGCGGACCCGTTCAAATCTTTATTTAATATTTCAATAGAAGCATTGAACATAAATTTGACGTGGCAATATGATGTCTTAAATGAGAAAAGTCAGAATGACTACTATGGTAATAGAATTCTGGTAGTTCCAGTGTTAAAGGGATAATTCACCCAAAAAAATTCCTTGCTATTTACTCATTCTTTTATAAACTTATTCATTCATTGTCAAAAAAAAGAGAGGGGGCGACTGGATATAATCTGCCCTGTCTTAACAATTCAGTTGAAATGACATCACAAATCAAACACATTTCCCTTTCTTCTTCAGTGGATTATCAATGAATATTAATGTGTATGAGCCATAAGGTGGATCTCAAAGCTAGTATAAATGGTCTTATGGCTACAAAACCTCAATTTGAATGTCATGAGGCCTGTAATATTGTTTGATGTGCAACTCATGGCGCTTGTTTGTATGTGTGTGCTCTGCAGCTCAACAGAGGATGGTTTGTGATCCACTGTGTTCAGTGTCAGGATGCTGGGGTCCCGGGCCAAATCAATGTCTGTCCTGTAAATACTTCAGTCGGGGAAGGACGTGTGTGAGGTCCTGTAATCTGTATAATGGGTGAGTAACAGACAGATCGCACAGAGGCTTCAGTTAAGGGATGTGGGAAATTATTAATATTTTTAATAGATATGTATATAAGAAAAGAACAGATGAGAGTATTAGGTTGGTACACTAAATTGTGTTTTTTAGATTAATTTGAATTATGTTTGATGGATTAATTTAAACTAGGTCATTAGTTTCAGCAGGATCACCTACATTTTCTCCATAATTACTTTAACCCAAGGACATTGTAATGCTTTAAATCACTGATCATCAATTGGCGGCCTGTGGGCCAAATTCAGCCCGCTGAGCCGTTCAATCCGGCCCGCGACTGGATTCCAAAATTGCAAGTATCAAAAAGAAATAGTGGTCCACACTATTAAAGCAACTAAAAATAACAACAACTGAGTCTCTTGTCAGAATAACCACCATTTATGACTATATTTAGGCTATACTTCGAAATGAGTACAGACTCAGACAGACCATGCGGCGTTAAGCATTTATTGTTTCAAACAGGTTTTAGTGTAAGTGGAGACCGGGTGGGGTGTAGACGGAGTGCGCTCGACGTGTGTGTGATAAAGAGCAAGGAGGGATGCGGTGGAGAGGGGTGTGCGACAAATTTGAGGAGCGGGAGGATGACGCGCGATTTCCTGGAGATTATCATTCATTTGCGGGCATCCAGGAGTCTCTATGCATTTCATCAAATCACTTTTATTGTCACATCATCAGCAGCACGTGTACTATGATGAGTGAAAAGCTTAGGTGCTGGCTCCAGACAGTGGAAAATACAGACAGTGCAAAATACAGACAGTGCAAATACAGCGACAGTGTAAAATACAGACAGTGCAAAATACAACAACATACTCACAAAAAAACAAGACAGTGTAAATTTTGCAATGTTGACAGTGAACTTCCTGGGGACTTGGAATGTCTGCCTCAGGACTAAAAAAAGGAGGAAAAACTATCTGGCACAACTTAAAATAGCATGGTAAATAAATAACCTGGTACTAGAACAAAACAGGTTACAAATAATGTACATCAAACGTTAAGTGGGCTTGAATTCAAATCACAATGCCGAAACTGGCTACTCACAGTGCTTAATCAATGGCTAAAGTTACATTTCGCCTTGTTGACTTAGCCTAATTGAGTTGAGGCAAAATATCACTTCTAGTGGTTGACTGTGGTACAGTTGCAATCAGAATTATTCAACCCCCTGATTTATTAGCCCCCCTGTTTATTTATTTCTGTTTAATGGAGATATTTTTTCAACACATTTCTAAACATAATAATTTTAATAACTCATCTCTAATAATTTATTTATTTTATTTTTGCCATGATGACAGTAAATAATATTTGACTAGATATTTTTCAAGACACTTCTATACAGCTTAAAGTGACATTTAAAGGCTTAACTAGGTTAATTAGGTTAACTAGGCAGGTTAGGGTAATTAGGCAAGTTATTGTATAATGATGGTTTGTTCTGTAGACTATAGAAAAAATAAATAGCTTAAAGGGGTTAATAATTTTGACCTTTAAATGGGTTTTAAAAATTAAAAACTGCTTTTATTCTAGCTAAAATAAAACAAATAAGACTTTCTCCAGAAGAAAAAAAATATTATCAGACATACTGTGAAAGTTTCCTTGTTCCGTTAAACATCATTTGGGAAATTGGAAAAAAATGTGAAAAAAATTCAAAGGGGCTTGAATAATTCTGATTGCAACTGTATAAGTGATGGGAGCCTGAATCAAATGCCTTCAGTTTTGTAATAAAATTGAAAAAGTATAAACATTAAACATAATGTTAAGCCAAAATGAGATTTTTATTTGATTTTCTTCTTAAGGGGTCCGGCCCCCAAGGAGACTGTCTGGTAAAACTCTGGCCCTCTGATAAATATAGTTGATGACCCTTGCTTTAAATTGTAAATAATGGTCACACTTTATTTTGATGGTCCGTTTGTTGAATTTGAGTTACATTGCATCTACATGCCAACTAATTCTCATTAGAATATAAGTAGACTGTTAGGTTGGGGTTAGGATTGGGGTTAGGGTTAGTGTAAGTTGACATGTACTTGCAAAGTTTCATATAGTCAGTTAAATATTTGTTGAAAGACAAGTGTTTTATAACGTGTTTTATAACGGACGTGCACCCATACAGGAGGATCTAGCAAGACTCTGTGGTGTTTTAGTGAACAGCTGTTCACTACTGTCAGCGAACTCCAATAATATCCTAAAAACCCAACCGGCTTCAGATCGATGTGTTTCAACAGATTCAAAGTGTTTTTACTGTATTCAACTTTTTTGTTTGTTTATTTTAATGGATGCGATCAATAGATGAATAGTAGTCCAATTCAAAGCAGTAGTGTTTTTGTCATCTGTTGTCCTGTACAGGTTCATTTATTAAGGAAAGGTCCAAATACTCTGCAGTTATAAAAAAAATACCTGAAAAATTCAGGAGCTTTGAATCTGTGTGTGTTTTAAATAAGCATTTTCTTTAGACAGTCAGTTTAAGAAAAACATGTCAGACGTGGGCCTTCAAAAAAATTTCAGAGAAGGAGGTGGGCCCCGAAGTGAAAAAGGTTGAGAACCCCTGCTCAAATGGACTGTCAAAATAAAGTGTTACCTAAATTATAAATAATTGACACTATTATTTATTTATTTATTCATGATGAATACATTATTAAATGGTAATCCTTAATATGTTATGCAATATTTCATCCTATTGTAAATATTATTATTCTTGTCTTTTATTTATTATTATTTTCATCACCCGAGCCAACACATACACGAGAAATCTAAATAATGCATTTTGATAAAAAGAAATACAACACACACCATATAAAATATTTCACAAATAAAACTGTAATTTTAAGCATAAGTGGATCAGCATAAGCTAAAATATACTCTTTAGTTGACAATTTGCATTTTTTAATACAAAAACTATTTCCGCATTGTTTGGGTGACATTTGAAATGCCACAACTTCTGACATGCACATCACTAAACTACTGTGTAGAGCCATATTTATTTATATATTTATTTATTGTTTACAAAAATACAACCACAACATTTTTTTACTTTGGGTTTGTTTTATGAAGACTATCTATCATTTAGATTGCAGTCACTTTACCGACGCAATAGTGTACCAACTTTTGCCTTGGGGATGTGTATGGAAAGATGAAGAGAATCAGAGAGAGGGATGGATTTCATCTAAAAGTTACTAGTTTGATTTTCAGCACACTCTAAAAAAAATTAAAGGTACAAAAACTGTGACTGGGTCAGTATTTATTTCAAAAGGCACACCTTTGTATCTAAAGAGTCCATAATGGTATTTTAATACTAGAACAATCAAATATACACATAGCTTCTTTTTAAAACTACAGAACAGCTTTTCAATAAAATATCTGGGTCTTTTCAATTGTGTTTTTTCCCTGTTGTTTAGAGTAAAATCAGATTAAATGCAGGACAAGTATAGCTGTAAGCTCCGGGAGGTCAAATTTACCTATGTAATTCCCTTATAATCACACTATCATTTTTGTGCCCCTTGTGTTTTAGTGTTCCGTGTAGCAAACAAAGCAACAGCTTTTACTCCATAAGATCCTGATAGTTTGATGACTAAGGAGCCGTTTACAATGCAGTGTTTTTAGTCAAAAACGCAAGGCTTTTCATGTGGTTTGCCTGTTAAACTTCTGGAACTGCTTAGTAACAAGGTGACAGTGCTAACTACTGGCCTGGCATCTGCAATACAGCATTTCTAGCTGTTTTTATCGATATGCATACATGTGAAATGTTTTTAAAACATTGTTGTGTATATGTGAAGCTGGACCATAAAAGCAGTTTTATGTGGCATGGGTATATTTTGGGCAGTAGAATGCATTTTATAGGTCAATTTTTCTTTTATGCCAAAAATCATTAGAATATTATGTAAAGATCATCTTCTATGAACATTTCCTAATAAAAATATATAAAAAATGTATCTTGATTAGTAACATGCATTGCCAATATCTTGATTTAGACAACTTCACAGGTAATTTTCTCAGAATTTTTTTTTATTCTTTATTTTATTTTATTTTATTTTATTTTATTTTATTTTATTTATTTATTTATTTATTTTTTAATTGCTGTAATATTGTCCTATCATAACATAGTATACACCAACGAAAATCATATTTATTCAGCTTTCGGTTGAATAATAACTTTCACAGGGTCACATACAGAAGGGAAAACAACTATTGAACACATCTCCATTTTTCTCAGAAAACATATTTCTAAAGGTGTCGTTGACTTGAAATTTTTCCGTGGATGTTGGTAACAACCAAAGAAATCTATATATGCAAAGAAAACAAATCTAATTAGTTTTCAAATTAGGTTATGTGTAATAAAATGAAATGACACAGGGAAAATGTATTGAACACATGAAGAAAGGGAAGTGCAGAAAGACAGTGAAAGCCCAGACAGCAGCTGAAATCTCTAGTAGTTCTTGAGCAACCCTCTGCCCTTCATCATTGTAAATTAATATTCGCTGCTTCAGTCCAACATCTGCATTACCTGGATGATGAAGATGAAACTAGGGTGGACATTTCAACAAGACAGTGATTCAAAACACAGCTAAAGAAACTCTCCAATGCTTTCAGAGAAAGAAAATAAAGCTGTAGAATGGCCCAGCCAATCACTTGACTTGAATCCAATATGAAATGCAAATTAAAGATTAGATTTGATAGACGAGCCCACAGCACCATCAAGATTTTTACATTCTGTTGAAGTCTGTGAAAAAAAATTACACCTGAGCAAAGCATGTGAATTCATTCTCCATATAAGAGGCGTCTTAAAGCTGCCATCACCAAAAAATCCTTTTAAATAAAGTATTAAATACATTTCAGTAGTTCAGATTTGTGTGTGTGTGTGTGTGTGTGTGTGTGTGTGTGTGTGTGTGTGTGT
>CAIGQZ010033037.1:3802113-3813026 GCA_903798205.1 Danio tinwini
TGAGGTTGGTCATTTAAAGTATGATGTAAGGTGTAATATTTCACAATAATTTCAGTTTTCTGTAGTTTATGATTGAAACTTGGCTTTTGATATTTTTTAGCCATTTAAAAATGAAATGGTGTCAAGGTTGGTCATTTAAAGTATGGTGTAAGGTGTATTAAAACAAATAATATTTCACAATAATTTCAGTTTTCTGTAGTTTGTGATTGAAAAGTGGCTTTTATTGATATTTGTAGCTGTTTGAAATGATATATTGTTGAGGTTGGTCATTTAAAGTATGATGTAAGGTGTAATATTTCACAATTATTTAATTTTTCTGTAGTTTATGATTGAAACGTGGCTTTTATTGATATTTTTTAGCCATTTAAAAATGAAATAGTGTCAAGGTTGGTCATTTAAAGGATGGTGTAAGGTGTATTAAAACATAATATTTCACAATAATTTCAGTTTTCTGTAGTTTGTGATTGAAAAGGGGCTTTTATTGATATTTGTAGCTGTTTAAAATGATATATTATTGAGATTGATCATTTAAAGTATGTTGTAAGGTGTATTAAACTAATACTATTTGACAATAGTTTCAGTTTTCTGTAGTTTGTGATTGAAAAGTGGCTTTTATTGATATTTGTAGCTGTTTAAAATAATATATTGTCGAGATTGGTCATATTAAGTATGGTGTAAAGTGTATTAAAATAATAACATATAACTAACATTACCCTGGGAAGAAAGAATGGAGAAGGCCCATGAAAGCAAGCTCAAGAAATATCAAGGTCTCATACTTGAGAGCCAGGAGAATTGATGGAGGGCTTGGAATTTACCAGTAGAGGTTGGTTGTAAGGGGTTTTTGGGGCAGTCACTATGGAGAACACTTAAACTGCTGGAAATTGAAGGAATGGCCAGGAAACGGCTGGTAGACAAGGTCACTAAAGAGGCAAAAGCAAAATCTTGCTGGATTTGGCTACAGAGGGACATTTGGTAGAAGAGCCAACCTGTTGGAAGACAAACCACATCATAGAGTTGGATGGTGGTAAAGTTGGGCCAGTTGCAATTTCCCCCTTCGTATTTTGCTTACATATAATATTTGACAATAATTTCAATTTTTTGTAGTTTGGGATTGAAAAGTGGCTATTATTGATATTTGTAGCTATTTAAAATGATATTGTCGAGGTTGATCATTTAAAGTATGGTACGAAAACTGGGTATTGAGCTGCCAGTGTTTTTTTTTACAGATTTTATAATTTTTTTTTTGTATTATAAAAAGGATTATATCTTTTGAATAGTAGTGTATTTCATTTCAAGTGCAGATATTACTGTACTGCAAAAATGCTGAAAGTAAATGCCAGTATGCTGATAAAATTTCCAAAATGTGCAAACTTAAATGTGCATCAAACAATGAAAAACTTGTGTAAGGCAAATTATTATTTGTTGTTTGTTTGTTTGTTTGTTTGTTTGTTTGTTTGTTTGTTTGTTTGCAACCATTTTTTTGTCTTTTTTTATATTGTGATGCAGTTCCTAGAGAAAAACAGATTAATAAATGAGAAAAGTGTGGGCAAGGCTTGTTTTTTTCTACTGCAAGCTGAATGGATGTAGTAAAGTAGGCATAATTAGTCTTGCGAAATGTGTATATTCTATACAAGCTGAAGCTGATCGGTCAATTATTGTCACTCGCGGAATTCGTTCACTGGGTGCGTCTGGAAGGAGCGAGCGCATCACGCCGATTGTGCACACAAGCCGCACACCACCTGTGGAAACAACAAACTTGTGCGAACTCTAGAAAAGGCGCGATATTCAAACGAGCCCTAAAAGGCCGCTGTCATTTGCGATCTACATCAGTTGATCTTCTTGCTGAGACATGCTGGATTTACCTGATTTGTTGACAAATGGGTTGCAGAGCCATTCCTTGGCAGTTCCTTCACTGGGCCTTTTCCCCTTAGCAAAGAAACTTTTCAAAAATGTCTGTTTCTTACTCATTTGACTGCTTAGGTTAAATTTGGACGCTCAAGGGACTGAGATGTAACCGAGAGAACACGGTCATTTTTCAAAATAAAATATCGTTCAGACTCCGATAATAAATAAAACAGAAATAATTGATGATTTCTTTTGCAACGCAGTACCAATTGATCTGCGGACCGGTACCGATCCGCAGCCCAGTGGTTGAAGACCACTGGTTGAAGGCATGTGGTTAAGTATGTTAGCCATGCTAAATACCTCAGACAGACGTAATCAGAAAATTTAACTGAACACAAACAGGAAGTGTATTTTCAGATTTCAATTAAAGATTACAACGGCAAACATTTTCATTTTTCCCTTAAAGACATGCACATGATGAATTGTTCACCACAAAACTTGCAATGTGAGCTAACAAAATCATATGGCTAGTTTTGATTTCATTTGTACTTTAACCATAAAAACGTAACTACTGTATATCGCCATCATCATGCTGGACAGATAAACTCTCCTTTCCCTCATTCCACAGTCACAGTCACTTCACAGTTTGAGATTGTTTACCAGCATGTCTTCTCTTAGAGGAGCTAGCGAATTTAAGGTTGAATCTGTGTTTGATTTCTCACCTGCTGTGGTCCTCGGGATATTAATCCCTTCAATCGGCCATTAGAGAAGCCCGCTGTGTTCACCCAGTGACCTGTGATTCTTGCCCCGCTCCATTTGGATCTTGCCGTTGTGTTCTTCTGACGCGCAGAACCAGGGTGTAGAGCAAGGGTATGGACTGCTCCTCCTGCTGCGCTCTTGGAGAAACTAGACACTTCTTTTATTGTGAGTGAATTTTCAGACCTGTTGCTTTCTCACGCCTAAAACTGAAGAACATGACAGCTGAGGTGAAGAGAGAGTTAGATGCCAGTGAGAGCGGAGACCGATTTTTTTGGCTCCTGCGACGTTGCAAGATTTTTTGGAGTTGGATAGCAGTTTGATTTCACCTGCTTCTGAACAATTCATTTCTCTTCTGGAGAGCATATGGGTTTAAAGTCATGTTTCATTGCTTATTTGCTTTATATCTTTTGCTTCATATCTTCATTTCTATTTGTCATGGCAAAGAGGAGTTCCTAGTAGCTTTGAGAGACTATTTTATTTTATTCAGATTTTAAGGCCCAATCCCAATTCTAGCTCTTAGCCCTTCCCATTTGTTTTGCGCATTCCCGTGAATGGGTAGGGGTGTCCTAATTCTCTTTAGCTTGAAAGCGTAGGGCTAAGGGGAAGGTGTAGATAGCCCTTCGAATGAAGATTTTTTAGGACCACACTCGAAACCAAGGGGTAAGAAATATTCCCAGTATACACCAGCTACAGCAGCAGTTTTGCTGCACCCGGGAGTAAGGAGAGCCACAAATTAGTAATTTTTGTCATTATTACAAGTTTTTACAACAAACAAGCACATGATTTAATATCTTCATAACCGCGTCCGCGTTCGCGTTTTACCGTCAATGACACTCAAATACCCTGTCAGAAAAGTCTAGTGGCTGAGAATGAGCGTTTTACAGTGTCTGCTATAATGTTTATGTTGTTTTTGGTGTGTTTACATAGATAAATATGGCCACGGTGTAAATGTGCAGTATAGTTATGATTTTATTGCCACATTAGCTTGTTATGATAACATAATAATTGCCTGAAGTTGAATACCAAAAAAATAAAGCAACTGGAATAACTACAGCAGTCGTGATCGTCTGATCTCATATGAAGCAAGAGATTGCGATGACGTATGATGACGTGTGCAGGTGCTGCAGTGCTGTCCCAATTTTTAGGAGTAAATTTTGAAGCCCTTCCCCTTCACACTCGTTTTTAAGGTTCAATGGGAAGATGTACAAAAATAGAATTGTGATTGGGCCTAAATTACATTGTCATATTTATTCAGTTTTAGTTTAGTTATATTTGTTATATTTTAAGTTAAATATACAGTTGAAGTCAGAATTATTAGCCCTTCTGAATTAACTTTCTAATAACTGATTATTTTATCTTTGCCATGATGACAGTACATTATATTTTACTAGATATTTTTAAGACACTCCTATACAGCTTAAAATGACATTTAAAGGCTTAACTATGTTAATTGGGTTAAATAGGCAAGTTAGGGTAATTAGGTAAGTCATTGTATAGTGATGGTTTGTTCTGTAGACAAGTGAAAAAATATAGCTTAAGGGAGCTAATAATATTGACCTTAATGTTTTTTTTTTTGTTTTTTTTTTTTGTTTTTTATTATTATTTTATTCTAGCTGAAATAAAACAAATAAGACTTTCCCCAGAAGAAGAAAATATCATAGGAAATACTGTGAAAAATGCCTTGCTTTCTTAAACATCATTTGGAAAAAGTTTGAGAGAGAAATTTACAGGGGGGCTAATAATTTTGACTTCAGCTGTATTTAGCTTCTGGTTCTTCAAACGTTCAAACTATGATTACTAAACTCAAGTCAGACCTTCAGGATTTTCTGAATTAATATGTAACATTTAAAACATGTTAGAAGCATGCTAGCTGTGTGCTAATGCTAGCTTGGAACACGTTTAGCATATTTAATATATACCAGCAACTTGCAAAATATATTTAAAACAAGCTAAAAACATGCTAGCAATGCTTGCTAACAGAAGGTTAAATATCTTAAAAATCTGCTTGAAACTTGCTAACTATGTGCCAGTTTATGCTAGCAACATGTTAGCATTAGTTAAAACTAGAATTAATGAAGTACTGTAGTCATTTTTAACATGTTTAAATGTTGTCATTTAACAACTTTGTTAAAATAATTTTTTTATTTGTTAATTTTTTTTTCTATATTTGTATATTTCATTCTAACATAGCTATTTCAGGTCACACTTTATTTTGATGGTCCATTTGTTAAATTTAAGTTATATTGCATCCATATGCCGACTAACTCTCATTAGATTAAGTAGACTGTAAGGTTGGGGTTAAGGTTAGAGTTAGGGTTAGTGTAGGTTGACATGTACTTGCAAAGTTTCTTATAGTCAGTTAAATATCTGTTAAAGAAACAGTATCAGCAGATATTAAGCAGACAGTCTACTAAAGCTCAAATGGACAATCAAAATAAAATGTTACCCTATTTGATTAATATTACAAAACACAAAAGACTTCTGAGTAGTTCTACCATGAATGGTCATGACAGTCAAATTGACTGCATGCATTTTGGTGTCTGATACTTTTTATGCCTTTGAATATGCATGCCTTTGTTGCCTTTCTGCTAACAACTAACTTTACTTTAGACATGTCTTTTAAATAAAATAAAAAAAAAACATTTTCACTGTAATAATACACTGTGTGATATGTATATGTATATGTGTGTAATGTGACAAATTTTCTATTTGGTACAATAATGATCAGATTAACTACTGGTCATTCTGGTAATTATAGTATTCTGCTAGTTCCAAGATTGTTTATAATAACATTTGATTATGCAGCATCTTTAAAGAACACAATTGAATCCTGTAATGTGTTGTGATAATAAACTTTATTATTTATTCTATGCTTTACTATTTATTCTATGAGTTTCCTGCAACATATCTACATTACCTGACAAAAGACTTGTCAACTTTGCAAGTTTTAGAAACAGCAAATAATATCTTGACTTCTAGTTGATCATTTGATATCAGGAGTGGCTTATTTAAAAGGCAAAGGCCTCTAGATTATGCTTATTTTACCAGAATAAAATATGATCATGCCATGATTTATAATGATTTAATTAGGACAGTAAGGTCTGACTTTGCTTAGACAAAAGTCTTGTCACTTAACAGAAATAGTCTACAGTATAGAACATAAAGTAACGCTGCAGTGGAAAAAGAATTAATATTGTGTATGACTCCCATGAGCTTGGAGGACGGCATCCATACATCTCTGCAATGACTCAAATAACTTAATAAAGTCATCTGGAAAGCCAAAGAAAGCGTTCTTGCAGGACTCCCAGAGTTCATCAAGATTCTTTAGATTCATCTTCAATGCCTCCTCCTCCATCTTACCCCTGACATGCTCAATAATGTTCATATCTGGCGACTGGGCTGGCCAAACCTGGAGCACCTTGGCCTGCTTTGCTTTCAGGAACTTTGATGTTGTTTTTAATGGAATGGCCTGCACAAATGTCTTGATACCTCAGGCTGTTAATGTTGCCATCCTCTGCAGATCTCTCACACACCCCCATACTGAATGTAACCCCAAACCATGATTTTTCCGTCACCAAACTTGACAGATATCTGTGAGAATCTTGGGTCCACATGCGGGTTCCAATAGGTCTTCTGCAGTATATGTGATGGTTGTGATGCTGTTCAACAGATACCTTTAGATACCTCAGCTTGTTAAAAAAACATCACAATTATGAATTTAATTTACCATTGTAGTATGAACAAAAGTGGAGTATATTATCATTCTAACATCGTATTTCTCTATATAGATAAAGTGTGGTTCTGTGGTTGAGTTCATTTGCATTTTTCAAAGCTCACTTGGCTTCAAAAGCGATACCCTCCATCAGATGATGGGTGTCATTTGAATAATTCCCAGCATTCAGCGTTTCTCTGCCAGAAAAACACAATGCCAAAAATTAGAAATATATTAGAAAAGAGCTACAGTAGTTATCATCGTAATTGCATCCATTTAGGCTATTAGCTAATCACGTTCAATTCTTACAGTATATCTTGTCCAGCACTGTAACTGAATATTTATTTTAAATATCTTTCATAACTACACACTAAGAGGTGTATTGTTTTATTTCATGCAGTAATCGATATCAGTGTATAGTATTGACATTCTCTTCTTTCATAGTTTAAGATGCTTAATGGAGTTATCTTTCATTCATCTCAGATTGCTTTTGTAGGTTTCTAGGTGAATACAAAAAAAGTACCAAAAATAAACCATTTCAGATACAAAAAGATTACTCAGTTTTTAGTTTTGAAATTATCTCATGCAACAGCAAGTTCCTGGAGTTTTTCTAATGGTTAGTTAAACAAAAACATCTTCAAAAAGGTTATTTATTTAATTATTTATTTATTTATTTTTATTATGTGCTTAAAATGCACAACAAGGGTTTTCTAACGTTAAAGGTGCCATATACTGCATTGGTTTAATAAGTTAAATAGTTTTCTGATGTCTACGTAGTAGGTTTATGGCTTCTGTAAATTTAAAAAAATCTCCAGAAATGGTTTTAGAAGCTCATTTATTACTCCATAAAATTCCCCTAGAATCAGAAGGTCCATGATTGACCATGTATGGATTGTGTCCATGTATACTGATCTCTTACTATTCTACTATGCCTTGGTATGTCTAGATTTTTTTACTATAGGACACCTTTAAGAAATATCATGTTTTCATAACCTTTTAAGTTCATGGAACTTTTTATTTTTGTACCACGTTCTCTACAGAGGTAATAAAGTCTTTTGATTATGAAATTGCTATTTGAAATTGTCAGACTGAAAAAAAATTCACTTTGTACCAACCAAAATGATCGTAATTTGTTACAGCAATTTTCTTAGTTCTTCTCAAACTATACAATTTAATTTATTCTAAATCAAAAACACTTATTGTGGTAAAAAAAAATTGCATTCACACAAATGAAGCATATTGTTTAATATAGAGACACTAAATATATATATATATTTTTTTACTTTAGTACAAAGTAGAAAACTATCTTCTTATTTTTTTTTACCTCAGATCCAAGTATAATCTTGCCTTGGACAAACCCAAAAAATTACTGTAATTTGTTACAGCTAAATTAAAAAATGACCCTCAAATGAACTAACTTTTTACTTGGTTGAAAATGAAAAATCTATTAGAATTATTATCTAAAATAGGGCTGCACAATATTGGAAAAATCTGATATTGCAACAATTAATTTTTTTGCAATAAATTTTGCAATGTAAATACAGTTTCACAAGATAGTTTAATAGCACTATTTGACGGTTTTCTGGGGAGTCTAAAAATTTTCAGGTACAGAAATTGAATAATCGCAATGCAAAAAAAAGTGCTTTTCTTACTTTGCTTTGTCTCATTTCTAGTCCAAATATCTCAATAGATCAAGTAAAAAAAAATATGTATATATTGTTTTAAAATCCAGATGAAATAGGATAAAATTAAGAGTTTTTCGCTTAAAACAAGCAAGATTATCTGCCAGTGTGGTAAGTTGAATAATCTTGTTTTTGTTTTAAAAAGTAGATATTTGGCTTAAAAACAAAGACAAAAATTCGAAGTAAAACAATTATATATTTATTTTTTTCATAAATCGTATAACTTCTGTATAAATTCATTGATTAAATACAATTCTGTAGCTTCTAGTCTACTATAATCCAGACTGCAGCTCCTTACAAGACGTTTGACATTTGACCAGAGGAGAAATGGTCGTGCCCAACTGAGCCTGGTTTCTCTCTAGGTTTTTTTTTCGTTCACTTTCGTCAATTGGTGAAGTTTGTTCCCTGTCACTGTCGCCACTAGCTTGCTTGGTTTGAGACTTTGGGAGCTGTGCATTGATAGATTCGCTCTTCAGTGTTTGGACTTTCAGCAGTGAAATTTAAACCACACTGAACTGAACTAAACTGAACATCAACTCTGAAAACTGGACTGACACTGTTTCAGTTTACTAGAACTTCTATGTTAAGCTGCTTTGAAACTATCTACATTGTAAAAGCTCTATATAAATAAACATGAATTTAATTGAACTTAGCATTGCATATATCTGCGATGTGACTATTACAGATGCGCACATTGCGATATCAATGCTGAAACAATATATTGCGCAGCCCTAAATCCAAATATTTATTGTTGAGTGTGAGTGTAGAGTCCAAATTTTATAATGTTTTCTAGCTGAGCAAACTCAATTACTTGTGGTTCATTAGCTATCCTAACCTTATTTTTCCTTTTTGGATTTTTCTATCCTCATGCAATTTTTGATGTATTGTTTAAGAAGCTTAAGTTTGTCTTTTAATTCACTTTTAATGCATGCACTCTTAATACAGGCATTCAACTTTTCTTCATTACCTCTCAAACAATCACTAAATTCTAGCTGAATACGTGCTTATATTGAGTCTCCTGATTACTCTGGAAAACACGGAGAGCCTCAGAAACCCTCCAATTACTGCAAGGTATCTGCCGCACTAATAGATGTATGGAGTTTGGATTTAGAGGATTGGAAGTCTGATTGGATCATTCATTACAAGATGGTGGACTTTGAAAAGAGCTGAGGTGTCCTTCTCTCAGATTAGAGTGAACTGGGCTAATTCAAGCCGCCTGCCGCTGATGGGACTCTGTGCTCATGAATGATTTAGTAATGTTTGCTTTTGAAGATGTGGGCAGAAGGAGAAATCTTGATTCCAGCGCTGAAATAATACTAATATTTTTATGCGGATGTGTTTTTTTTTTTTATATTCAGTCATCTGATTTCAGTCTCATAGGATTGCCCGGGATTTAGTTGGGTATGCTTTAGCCGACTATAAATAGTATTATGCGAACATCTCTCTTTCAGTCTTTCATAACAGATCAGTGTAGAGCCGTCGTCCATTTTCATGATTTCCTCTGATGTGATTTTGAGCAATCATATGGATGTCATATGTCATATCAGATTCTGAAATGTAATATTAGCACGCATTTAATTTGGGAAAATACACTAAGTTTGCAAGAACATTTGAGGTCCCTTCAGAGGTTTTCATCATAGAAACGAAAAGCACAAATAAATGAATACATACTGTAAGTGTATCCCACTGAATATGTTCCTCTATGGAGAGAGATGTTGTTGTTATGGCTCAAAAGTTGTTGATCCTATCCTGTATGGGGATGAATCTTAAGTATCGCTTTGATAAATATTACAACCTCTGTGTATAGAAACCATGCGGAGAAAAGAATCCAATAGCAAGTACTTTTTTTGTTGTTGCCCCCCTGTAATGAGAGAAGTTGATTTTGTACCATATGGGCATGGATCTTAACCGATATGAATATTTGGCAAATATTAGAACATCCATGTGTAATAAACATGCAGGGAACAGAATTTTATGGGAGCAAAAGGATGACTAAGTTTCTCTACCACAATAGAAAGAGAAATTGTTGTATAGTGGCTTGAATGTTATTAAAGGAACGTTCACACTTTTAGCTTAGCACAGATCATTGAATCGGATTAGACCATTGGCATCTTGCTCAAATATTTTATGAAAGTTTTGATAAAAGTGCAGCACAGTGCCTCAGTGGTTAGCACTGTCACCTCACAGCAAGAAGGTCGCTGGTTCGAGTCCCGGCTGGGCCAATTGTTATTTCTGTGTGGAGTTTGCATGTTCTCCCCATGTTCATGTGGGTTTTCTCTGCTCCGGTTTCCACCGCAGACATGCGCTATAGGTGAATTGGATAAACTTGGCCGTAGTGTGTAAATGCGAGAGTGTATGGGTGTTTCCCAGTACTGGATTGTGGCTAGAAGGGCATCCGCTGCTTACAGCATAATCTGCTATGTTTTACCTAATTTTGGTTCACTTTATAGACTATGGTATATCAATTTCAAAAGCATTCCTTCACCATCATGGCAAGATAAACAAAGGTTGTTGATTCTATCCATAATAAGGATGGATCTTAACCAGTTTCAGTCAGATAAAGGTTGGAACTTTCTGAATATTAAACATGAACAGAATGACGAGAGATCATATAGTTGCTTGAAGGTTGTTAGTTCTGTCCCTTATGGGGATGGATCTTAATCAGGATTAGATCAAGATCCATCAATATACAAATATTTTAACTATGCAAAACATGCAGGGAGTAGAAACTCAGCTGTTGCAATTAGTTTCACCATCTCCATGGTGAGATACATTTGTTTTAGTGGCTTGAAGGTTGTTAGTTTTATTTCATTTTAGGATGGATCTTATCTGCTATCAATTTTGATAAAAATGTAATCTTTCCTCTACAAAAAACATATTGAAACCTAATCTGATTCTACCAATCCAACAACAAG
>CAIGQZ010033037.1:3841461-3859165 GCA_903798205.1 Danio tinwini
TTTAGTTTAGTTTAGTTTAGTTTAGTTTAGTTTAGTTTAGTTTAGTTATAAAGCACTTTCAAAACAGCAGAGGCTGACCAAAGTGATAAGTGGCGGATTTAAGCATGGGCAATATGGGCGACATCTTGCTGGGGCGGCACGGGGAGACGGTGCAAACAAAAAAAAAATGTGCCCCAGTAAAAATCAAATGTGCCTCAGTAAAAAGCTTTGAGATATGATTTACTTTATGCAAGTGTATTAATTTAGAGTAGTAATCCCAGAACAAAGACGTCAGGGGCTATTCATATTTGGTGTCTTTTGCATGCGCTGGTGGAAGTAAACTGATGCATGCACGCAGAATATAGAATTGTCATTAATATTTATGCAAAAGATTTCTTAAATGATCTTAGCATATTGCTCCAGTTGTGTCTTTAAATTGTTTTGAAGTTACATTTATATGGGGTGGTTCACCCAGGGTGCCAGTTAAACTAGAACCACCACTTCAGGTGATGTACCTTCATTCATTCATTTTCTTTTTCGGCTTAGTCATTTTATTAATCTGGGGTCGCCACAGCGGAATAAACCACCAACTTATCCAGCATATGTTTTATGCAGCGGATACCGTTCCAGCTGCAAGCCATCACTGGGAAAAGTGATGTACATAATAAGCTAAATAATAATAATAGAAGGTCCAGAGGTAAAATTAAATAAAAAATAGCAATAGCTGCTCAATGTATCAACAAATCTCTTATTTTGCCAAATGAATGTTTCGTTCTCTTGTAATTAGAATCAGTTTGGGTATCATGATGGAAGTCGGTGTCCTGAGGAGGTAACAAAGTTTCATGAAGTGGCTGCTGCTGGAAATGGACCCTCAGTTCTGGGAAGTGCACAAAGAGCAGGTCTGGATCTGGTGGAGGAGCAACACTGTAATGGCAGCTTGAAGAAACAGGCCATGGTTCATTCATTGGAGGACAGCAGTGGTCAACGGTACAGCGCAGACCCCACTGTCCTGCTGGGAGAGAAAACACAGAGAGAAGATACAGATGAGGACGGGTACATGTCCCCTATGAAGGACAAGATCTCCACAAGTATGTTCTCTTTTATTCTTTATTGGATTTTATGACATTTCTGTTGTCGTTTTCTAGTATAATTACTTTTTATTTAATTAATTAATTTATTTTTAAAATAATTTTATACAATTGTAATTTATTTTATTTTATTTAGTTTAAATTATTATTTTTTTATAAAATAATTTTTTTTTTATTTTATTTTATTTTATTGTCTTTTTTTGTCCTACCTTTTTATTATTAAATCTTTAGTTGACTAAAAGTTTGGAGAATTATTTGTGGGTTTAGTCAAGGTAAACATATTATTTTATTTATATTTCTGTCATGTTGCATAAGGATTAAACTGATCAACACAAATGTTTTGCTCAAAAATACTGATCATAATCGTGGTCGTGTGATTCATTTCTCTCAAGCTAAAACTCCAAATTAATTCCAAATTAAGTACTTTGTTGACAGGGTTTTAAGATAAAGTAAAACAAATCAAAAAAAAAAAAAGGGTCCTTTTAATAGAAAAGCTAGTGACTGGTGATTTAAACTCTTGGCATCAGACAATAGGAAACATGAAAGCTTGTGAAGGCTTGTTAAAAATATAAAATAATATTTTAAATGTTCTCTTTTTTAAATGTTACTGACAAATTTACTGAATCGCTGAGATTTTCAAAAGAACAGATGTATTTTGTGAACTAAATGTACTGAAAGAGTGAAAAATGTATTAGCAATGTTACAATGTTCAAAGGAGAGTAAGAGCAGATGTCAAGAAGCAGTATTTTCAGTGAATAACAATTACAATTTTGATGTGTTCAATGAATAATATTAATAGTAGTTCTTGGAATGTATCACTTAAGCTTCATGGGCCATATTTACTATAGTTTTAGAATGTGTTTTATTAGTTTTTTTGTTGTAAAATGCTAAATAGGTGACAAAGATATTAGGTTAGTGAATGATGTTTCTTTCTATATTCCGTTTGATGCACTTATTATTATTGTACACCTAAGGTAACATAAGGTAACAAATAATTCAAGTTTAAAATGTTCAATTTTCACTTTGTTTTAGTCGGAATGAAACTATTTTTAGGGCTGGGCAATAGAACTAAAATCTCATCTCACATTATAAGTCATCTCATATCCTGATAACGATATCTATCACGATTTAGCACCATTTCTGTAGATTCAATCTGAAAATGACTACTCCTTTTTTACGTTTTAAAATGTATACTTAGAAATCTACTCATTTACATGTGGTTATCATTCTCACTTAATTTGCAACTTCAGGGCAAATGTAGAAATTTAAAAAGAACATTAATAAAATATACAGCACTTTTCAAAAACGAATGATTACAGATCTGACATGAAAATAGAAAATAATCGCTAAATAATATGTAAAGTCTATACATTGTATTTTCAGGATTGCAATGTTCTCTCAAAATATTACTGTAAACTCTGTATTTTGTGACAGCACAAAATAATATATGGAGCATAATATGACATTTATACACTTATTTTATTAGATAATTTTGTCCATACAATATATATTGACTATCATCATATTGCACAGCCCTACTATGTTTCATCTATGTCATCTTTCTAGATCATTTGAATCCCGTTGAGGAGAATCCTTTCGTAACGAGACGCAAAAGCAAAGACGTTCACGCACTGGACAACCCGGGTTACCACAACACACCTGACGGAAAGCCCAAATGTGAAGACGAGTACATCAACGAGCCCCTTTACCTCAACACATTCAACAACACCAGCGACATCCACCAGGAGATGTTACGGAAGAACGGAGTCTCCATTCCAGCACAGATTCCAGCTGGCCACATCTTACAGACGGGTAAACCCCATCACCACAGCCATGGACCGCACGTTCACTTCGCCATACCTCCAGTTCAGCCGGTGCACCCCGGACCCATGAGCCAAAATGATCACCATGCACATTCAGTTCAGTCAGGCCACGATCACGCCGTTAAATCCGGCCCATCTGCAGGTCAAATCTGTCTAGTGAGCCATCAAGTCCAAGTCAACCGTTCACCACAGCAGTTTCAATTGGCAGCAGGTAAACTACCAGGTCACCCGGTGCAGCCAGGCAGCCAGATTGGGACCGTATTAGTGGACAAGATGTACAAAAACAGCTTTGACAATCCAGAGTATTGGCAGCACAGCCTTCCTCCACCTCAAATCTCCCAGGACTCTTCTTCGGCGGTCTGCAATAACAAGTTCCTTTACAAGCAGAATGGTCGCGTTCAGCCTCCGGTGGCGGAAAACCCAGAATATCTATCTGGTGTGAAGCCGGGAATGGTCCTGCCTCCTCCTCCGTACCGGCAGAGGAACACTGTGGTCTAACGTCCAGGTCTCAATGCTCTGTAGAGCCTGGTTCTTCTACCAGCACCTTTAAATGTCTTTCCTTTATCCTCAAAAAACGTTGAATACGAATAATGTAAGCCACTGAACTGACGTTACAAGACAAAACAAAACAAAAAAACATCAACTCAAAAAGAATCAAAAAGAAAAAGGTCAACTCAACTCAACATCATTCATCCCCATATACCTTGCCAGTCATCCAAGAACTTTATTTTTTCCCTTCTACAGGTATTTTAATGAGCCTCACACAGGATGTCAATGAAGATCTGAAGCTACACTGATCGAACACTCAGTCCACACTAGAGTTAGCAAGCACTTTTCAGAAAGTTTCTCATCCACACTGAAACAATGGAACATGATGAAATCCTAATTATGAAGGATCCCTGAAATAATACTTACAGAGCAGACATGGGTTTTCATTAGGGCTGCACAATACTGGAACAGTATGCAATATGTGATTATTGACTTATTGAGTAATGCGATAATGATATGTCTTACGATATAACGTTTCCCTAGAAACAAAATGCAATTTTTATTAGCTGATTTTAAAGGGCACCTATGGTGAAAAATCTACTTTTCAAGCTGTTTGGACAGACATATGTGTAGGTATAGTGTATATACCATCATATTGGGGTGATATAAACACATCCAGTGCTTTTTTTTTCAATTTAACAACATGAAAACAGTGGACCAATTGCAACGGTTTTGAGACCGACTTCAACTTGACATAGGAGTACGGTCCCCCCACCAACCGAATTGATTGACAGCTGCATATTAACATGTCTTCGTAGTAACGTGTATAATCAAATTAACAAGACAGGACGAGCACAAAGCAACCGGGAATAAAAGATCAGTTCAGTTCGCTAGGATCATCAATCATCATCAAATGTGATCAAGAGTGAGTTTGACAAGTTTCAAATGTTTTAAAACTGTGCATGTTTGAAATAGATTACAGCAATTAACCTCAGCTTTACTTCATCAACACAGCCGCGTGTCAGAACAATTATAAAATAAGATGCTTCAGTCCCAGTTTGTGGATGCTAAATTAGGTTTATTTTGTACATTAACGTAACGGATATCCATACAGCAGTGGATATTAACCTGCATCCTGTCACATTTGCGCGCAAAAACAGTGCAAAGCTAAACGCACGCACTGTCTGTGTGTGTGCGTGTCCACGCTGTGTGTGTGTGTGTATTTGTGTGTGTGCGTGAACTTTGTAATGACATCGTGTGTAACTCATCGTTGCAACTCCACAACAAATGCATCAAATACTGATTGGTAAAGTTCTTACTGTAGTATTTCTCACAAGCGTTACGTGAGATCTTCTTCCTCCGTGTCTGTCTGACGCAGCCGAGGGAGGAGATTAAGGCACGCTGACAGGCACATGGAAACAGTGGGCATGAAGGACTAGCTTTAAAGGCGCAGTACACAAAATCCGCTACCTGGTGGTTAGAGCTAAAAAATAGAAACTTATGAAAGGTATAATAAAAAATCTGATGGGTGTTTTGAACTGAAACTTTACAGACACATTCTGAAAACACAAAAGATTTATATTAAATCTGGAAAAAGGGGTAACCTAGGTGCCCTTTAAATTATTTATTTGTTTAAGGGTAATAAAATAAACAGGTAAAAGATATTTTAATAATTCAGACTACAGAACATACCTGCCAACATTTGTCTCTGAATTTCCGGGAGATCAGGGGAGGGGGTGGGGTGTTTGTCTGAGATAAGCTGTAGTCACACAAGACTTTTCGCCCCATAGACTTCCATTCTTACGCACACGACTAAGGTGGTTACTAATTAGCAAATAATATCAATATTGTGAACGTAAACATTAGGTGAGTAGGTTACATTGTAACCCCATGTCCTAACAACAAAATATGTGATGAGATTTGCAGTGATTGGGCTGTTTGCACCAGACAAAACACAGCTGAAATTGAAATACAGCCATTTAGAAGCACAGAAAATGTGTGCACTTACTGCACACCAACAAACGTTAAGGTTTATAATCTAATAAATACATATTAAACCTCTTTAACATTATTAAATGTACATGCTGAATCACTGATATGTGTTGTCCTGCCCTGAGTCACAGTTCAGTTCTAAAATTCATTTTCAAATGGTTTATTTTATTTTTAAGATCTGAGGTGAACTATCTGCTGCTGCTTTCAGTAGTATGGCAATACATGTAATGTAAAATGGCATTCAAACTCACATTATTAGGATTTAACACTAAATAAAGCACATGAGGTTGACCTGAGGTGATCATTGTCAGTTTTCTGTTGTTCAGCTGCAAGAAATAAAAGCCGCTTTAATATGGAAAAACTAATTTTAATATGGAGAATATTTCTTTTATTGCGTGCCTTTGCTTTTATTTAGAACACAGTTTAAATCAGCCTGGTCCTCAATCTGGCAACCTGCACTTGCATTCATTTTGATCAAGGAATGCAATACCTAGTTTAACCACTGGGTGTCAAACTTACACTGTACCTTTAACAAATATCAAGCACATACTGCAAACAGATACATGTTTGGTACAGTAAACATCAAGTGTCATCATTTCTAAATAATTCACAGTAGGGTTACACAATATATTGTTTCAGCATCGATATCGCAATGTATGCATCCGCAATAGTCACATCGCATAGATATGCAGTGTTGAGTTGATTACGTTTGAGCAAGAGTCACAGTTCAGAACACAAGATTTATGGAGTTTGTGCAAAGTTATCCATAAAAGAGTGAAATTTTATAATTTGCATGTTTTAAGGCTTGAGAGAGATCAAAGTATTCAGGCACAGGACATTTTACCAGTTGGAAGTTTAATAAATAATAATTGTATTTAAGTATTTATACAATAAAGACTTTGCAGTGTAATTGTTACATTTACAAAACCACAAAACACGCACTGCTTATTTCACTTTAATCTTTGCTTTATTGTGTTTATTTACAGTGCTCAGCATAATTGAGTACACCCCATTTTGAAATTTTTTATTTTTATCCATTTCTCAGTGAATATAGGTGAATATTTTGGTGCATTTCAACCAAAACTGATTTATTAAACAGATATATTTATTAAAATAATATTTTAGCCACCAAACATTTAAAAAATTGAAAGATAATACAATTAAATTTAAGCTAAATATAGCAAAATTTCAACAAAAAAATTCAATTTTTTTGCTTCTCTTGATTTTTCCTCTTCTTTAAATTTGTATTTAATATTTTTCTATAACATATACATTTGGGTGTACTAGTTTTTGTACCGTTATTGTAAGTTATTTTGTTAGATAATTTCCAGATTTAGCTTTGGTACCGACTAATCTAATGTATATGCACAATTATAATATTGTAGAGCTTCCTATTAATAATATGAGTTTAAAAGATAGATTTGTGAGGGGTGTACTTATATATGCTGAGCACTGTATGCTTGTAATTTATTACATTTTATGCATAATTCACTACTCTACAGAATCATCTTAATCAATCAAAATGAATACATTTGATAACACTTTACAGGCCAATTCTCACTATTACCTAGTTGCTTATTAGCAAGCATGTTATTGAAATATTGGCTGCTTATTAGTACTTATAAACCACACATTCTGCATAATCTTATTCTATGTCAGAATTTCCAAACCGTTCAGCCTGCAACCCCCAAAATATCAATGTCAGTGACTCAGGACCCCCAAAATTCCTCAAAGGTGTAAAATATAAATATACAAACATTGCGCACACAATAATAGCCCTACATAAACACAAGCATATTGACAACACAAAAAAACAGTCTAACAACCCTATCCTTTTTATAGTCATGTATTAATTTGTTTTATTTAATATTAACCTCACCTAAAGAGACTGGTGAGCATAATGTTTTCAGCACAAGTCTATTCTTGTTTTAATTTTGGAGACTGCTCAGTGTTCACTTGTGGCCCATATTTATTTTTAATGTGTTTGATTGCCATAAAGGTGTCAGAAATTTTAACCTGGTGCTATAAAATCTATCATAAACACACTAATCCTATGAAAAATATTATTGAAAGCCTGATGGCGTTTCATTTTTTATGCAACTATTAACTACTTTTTTATCTTCCATGGGTTCTATGGATATAATATGGTAATTCCAATAGTTTAATCAAATTTATTTGACTTTTGGAAATCACCATTGTCCCCCTGTCATTGTCAAGTGACCCCCACTTTGGGAACCACTGTTTTACATCATATTCAATACCTAAACTACTCTAAAGAGCTGCTATTATGTCTTAAAAAGTGTCATGTTTTGGGGGTCTCTAACAACAGGCTAATATGCATGCAAGGTCAAAAAACACTTTCTTTGTCTTATTCTCCTTATTTCCCGTGTACGAGTGGGTGCAACCATTCAAATCCTTTTGGCTCGAGACTTCTGGTCTCATTCACGTACATTAATTTGTAGACATTAAAAACGGCTCGTTTTGCTGCATGGTGTTGCAAACTGATATCTTCTTTGTTGTCATTCAAACACTTGTTTGTAGAGTAAGTAGTCTGACCGTTTTCTGATATTTAGTATTCCTAGTCATTACTCCCATATGCAACTGAATTAGAAGTTCTAAAACAATCGCAAAAACGAGCGCACTTCCGCATTAAAGAATAGTCAATTCTATGCATTTATTTTTACCTAATTATCCCAACGACTCCCATATGATTCGTTCAGTGATTCATTTGTTCCCAAACCCATCCTTAGCCGGATGCTAATTGGTCCGATGACCCAGTCTGTTATGATCGATTGACTGCATTCAGCGCAAGACGGAGAGAAATGGCCACCGTGGCTTATCAACAATTTTGAGGTAGTCAGAGTGCAGAGAGTGTGTGTGAGCCCAATGCAGGAGTGCATTAAAGCAATGCAGTTAAACAACAGCATATTGCTCTATTCTTAACCATAAGAAAAAACAGTGACACACATTCAGTATTTATCCACACAGTGGCAAAAGCTGAACTATTTTGAAACTTATTTCGAATCCCCCGTTGTAAGAGTGTAGATTGCTGAAGCACTCGTCAGAAAAATGACAGGAACACACCACAAAGCTGGGGCTATAATCCTGAGGTATTTTTGCAAAAATAAACTTCAACCACTGACTCTTCACAGCCTCTTCACATGTTTGGGTAGGGAAAATAACACTAACTTTCCCCTCAAACTTCAGAGCACAGCGTCTTCGCGACATGATGTAATCGGGATCTGCTAGTGATCTCAGTGTTTGTGGGTGGGGCAAGGGGTTTCAAGTTTCCCAGGTCTGCACGTGCAGCGAATGAGCGGGGCTTGAGTTCTGTATCAACGTTAGGCCGGCACGGCTAAAGGCTCATTACAGCAGCGATTCATTCAAACTACTATGAGTCGACTCGTATAGATGAATCAATAGTTTTAGACACTGTGCACTTTCAGATTTAAGCCTTAGCTGGATATTTCACTTCACTTAGAGCTGTGTTACTTGCTGCATGGAAGGTCATTCTCAAAAACCTGTAATAGAGGCTCTTTAATAATTATTAATCAAGTGCAAATTACGTGGTTATTGAAGCAAAAGTCATAGTTAATGGATTGCTAATAGAGAGAAATGAACATTAACATGAAGTGTGACTATATATTTTTTCCAAACAGTGCCATTCAATCAATTGTGTATACAGTATATCATAATATATATTGCAGAAAAATGAAATATTGCAATGTCACATTTTTCCAATATCGTGCAGCCCTACTTCACAGTCCACAATACAACAAGAAAACTGTGTTTAAAGATTGATCAACTTGGGAGAAAACTGTCTCAGTGGGAATGAATGGCCAAAAAAAGCATTTTCAAAGATACACAGATTAGTGTAGATTCAGATTTAATAAAATTATTAATATGGTGAATTTAGATATTGAGTCAGCCATTCTGAAATGTGCAGACAAGTCCTTCATTGGAGTCGAAAACAGGACCATGGATGTGAAATGAAAATTTCTATTTTAAATTTTAAGCGGATGGAGAAGTGAATTGAAGGCAATATGCACTTGTGTTTTATACTTGTCGTGACTGGGACACTTGCACTTTTGCAGCACGTCCTTCATACCACTAAAACTGCTGCCCTACTGTACAGGGACGACTACTGTTAGACCTGAGAGGATTGTGAAATTATGGACAGTCGAGTTCCTCAGCACAATGAGTTGAATGGGAGGCTGATAAAAGCACTTGGAGACGATTCTTCATACTGAGAATACAATAGAATAATCGGCAGTAAAAGTCAGGGGTGGTGATTCCCGTTTAGTTCACCTGTTGAGAGATATTTAGAGCTCATTTTCAGGACGAGCAGCACTGAATGGTTTACAGGGTGTTTACATAATTTACTTTATCGGTACCTGAAGTGAATACGCTTTGACAAAGGGTGTCTAGGAACTTTAATTTTTTGCAGGAATTTTAAACTGCAACTTTTTTGTGTGTGTTTTTATTGGCTAAAAGACCTGGAGTTGATCAATATCGTTAAAGTCAACATGAAATTGATCCTATTTGCTATTTCTAATGCTTCATAATCATTCAACACACTTGTTCAACATCTGAATTTATTTGACCAATAATCAAGTAAACAATAAAACTAATTATACATAAAAAAAGATATTTGAAATACATTTTAGAATGAGATATTATTGCAGTCTTTCTACTTCAAAATTTCACATTTAATTGTTAAAGTACAGTTCACACGCAAAATGTGCGCTAGTTGGAATGTCTACAGGCCCAAACACACTATGAAATGTATAGAAAACAGAGTTGGGGAAGCTACTCTGAAATTGTAGCTTAATACTAGTTACTCATCAGGAAAAGTCACTTCTGAATATACTTAAAAAAGTTGCGAGCTGCACTACAAGTTACTTATTAATAGTTGACCTCGTTTAGTAAAAAAAAAAACACGAAGGCAGGAGGTACACTCCAAAAAAAATACTTTTTTTTTTTTTGCTTATTCAAAATAAGCTGAATCAACACAATTTTTGAGTAATTTCATTGGGACAATAAAAATTTTTATGTTCAATCCACAAATTTGTTTGTTAAAAGTGTTAACTTAATCGATTTGTGTTGGGACAACATGAATGAATTGTGTGGAACCCACAACAATACTATTATAAAAAGCACTATTGAAATAAAGATGAATTAAACAGAATTACCATCACATTTTGAAAGCAAATTGTCTTTTGGAACCTGTTTCATGTTGACTTTAACCAAAAAAAACAAAGTTTCAGTCATATATTTTCAAGACAGCTCATGTGTCTGGACTGCATTCTGAATCCAGCTAAAGATAGCCAATCAGGGGTGCGTTTCCCAAAACCATCGTTAGCTAACTAAGGGAGTTACGTTGTTACAAAGATAGTTTGTTGATTTGCCGTTTCCAAAATCCATTGATCCAACGAACATTCGCAAACTGCGTCGCAAACTTGAGCACTTGAAACGACACCTCTGGAGCTGTAGTTATAAACATAGCTCCTGGATGTGTTCTATTCCCACTTATCCCCCTAGGCCCTATTCATTTAGAATTATAAAGAATTCAAAAGCATTAAGATCATCTCTTTTAGGTGTAATTTGCTTTCAAAGTATTTTTACAGTTTAGTTTTTGCGATCTTCATGTTTGATGTCATTTGAACACAGCCTCATGACAAAAGCTATAGGTAAAAAAGTTATTTTTTTTAAAGCGGAATTTATGTTACGTCTCCAAAGCTTGTGAAAACAAAAAACACAGCATACGTTAATGCTTTTAATTCATAGTGCTTTATTTATTAAGTATCTGTATGACATGGGCCTGCTGGTTAGAACATTTCTGCAGTGGTTTGCACGTGATAAAATTGTAAAAGCAGACTTTTCAAAAAATAAATAAACAATATCTAACTTAATAATAATAATAATCATCATCATCATCATCATCATCATTAATATTATTATTAAAATAGCATTTTTTTTCTTTTTGTAATAAATAATAAATGTTACATTTCATTTCTTAATAAATAGCCTCATTATTTATTTTTTTTATTTATTTATATGATTTATATCTGATATTAGAATAGGTGTTCGCTTTTGTAAGTGATTTTATGTTTTAGAATAGACTATGGAATATTCTCAATAATATTTGTAAAGGAAACACAGGTCCTATATAATCCATTTACATATATTTCAATTAATATGCAAAACGAGTGCATGTTTTTACCGAAACTAAGACTGGATTTTATTTTAAATGCGTTTGCTTTTAAAACAATATAATTTGTACAAAGAAATTATGGGTTTCTTCTCTAAAGAAGTAGTTACTCCAACCGTTTTATGGGCGTTTTACGTTATAATTAATGTGGTTCAAATGATGGATCTGCGACAGAGAAACTAAGGGTTTTGGGAAACTCTCATCACTACATCGTTCTTTTCCCAAACGATGCATCGTACTATGATAGTTCAGCCGCGAGTTACGTAGTTGTTTGGAAAACGCACCCCAGATCTGTTTTAATCTGCTATAGTTAACACACTCATTTGTGTGATTCAACCTCTCAGTCCTGAGCCTTTGTTAAATCTGTAATTGGAAAATGAAATTTGGGCACAACATGATTATTCTTTTGTTGTCTATTACTGTTACTATTTATTCACAATGGCTGCTATGCATTTATTATCTATTTAGGGCATTTCATAACTCATTTTCTGAAGGTTTTCTTGATTAGGCAAGTTGGATGCTGTTAAAAAAGACTAAAAAAAGAAAAGAAATTGATGTACCGCTCCTCAGCACTATATTGGTCAGAAATATCCATGACTATCAGTGGTCTGAAGTTGTGTTTTATTTCTGTTGTTGTCTGTCTATTATCTCACACCTAATAACAAGTGTAGCACAAATACAGTACGTGTTGGCCCTGTAGTTTCCAATCTGCTACGTTTCTGTGTAGAGTTTAATAATGAATCATGAGAAGGCTAGTTTGTAGTTGAGAATAACTCCATTTGGTGACGTTCTGCCTGACTTGTGGCATATAAACAAGTTATATTATAAGGGATGTTATGTCACAACAAAATACATAACATTTCAACAGTCCTAAACTGCCAAATATCATAAAGCCTGGTCCTGAGGCACCATTATCATAAACATATTTATTAATGCCATTTTAGGCCAGAATTGAGGTATTTTTGTTGTGCATTGTTGACATGTGTGATCTTGTTGTTATGTTTTGGTGTTCGTATATGAGAAAGTGTTCAGTTAGAGTATTATAAAGTGTAAACCCTTCTACAGATGCTTCCAAGACTACAGTTTTGTTAGTCTGGCGATTGTCTGTCAATTGTATTGTATATTTCTAGAAGTAATATTGCAATTGATGTTATTTATTTTATTTTTATTTATGCTTTCAGAGGCTGTATTTATTTGATCAGGAATACAGTAAAATAGTAATATTGTGAAATAACATTGGCATTTACAGTATTGTTTTTGCTTCTAGTAAATAACATCTCAGTAATAATATTTTTAATCAAATTTATTCCAGAAACTCTCATTTGCTGATACCGTTTCGGTAACACCACTTGAAGGGGTGTTCATTAACCTTTATAATCACATGTCATGAATGTAAATGAGATTATATGCATGCTAATGATGCTTTTGACAACTGTTATTAAGTGTCGTTTGCTCAGTTATGTCATTTTAAATGCAAAGATGACATTGCTTGTTATGGCAAATGTTATGAACAAGTACATCATCTTTGTCGTGACAACTCAACATTACCAAGGCTACTTAATGTCGAGTTCAGACTACAGATGATTTCACACTGCATGACTATGTGGAGTAGCATTGCGTCGCTGCTGTGTTTACACTGCAAGATGGATTGATGACAGGGGGTTTCACACTGCATGACTTAAACACAGGAATAGTCACAGGCAACTTTGTCTTGGTCCACAAACTACGTCTCACAACCTATGCGAGAAGTGACATGGAAACAACGCAACGTCACGTAGTATATATTTTGTTATTAACAACATAATGAGAAAGAAACCTTTTGTGGGGTAGAAAATTTACTTATTTTGCTTACCTGACTTTTGAAGGAAATTAGTAATTTCTCCACAACGTTTTTTTCTTTTTCGACTTGGTTGTGGTATTGCTCAGATGACACGTCAAACAGACACGGGTGCATCTGCCAAATTTCAACTAGCTTTTCCTCCATTTCTTGGGTCTAAATAGACAGAAAAAAAGCCCTTTTAACTTCCCCCCCAGCCTCTCGCTGGCCTGCAGATACTCATACTAGTGGTTGCTGCTCTCTCTTGTTGGCTGTAGGTAATCGCTGATGTTGTTTTCAATCAGAAAACATTTCACACGGCATGATTTGAATCACTGACAGGTGCAGATATTTAGCATGGCAAATATCTCACAGGCGTCGGCGACTCATCGGCCATTCTCTCAGATCGCGTCTTTGATTTGAATTGATCGCAACGGTTTGCCTGTGATTTCAGGCATTCTCAAAGACAGTTCAGATAACCTGTCAGCAAATCTAAATCGGGACTAAAATCATGCAGTCTGAACTCTGGATAACTTGTTATAAATCTGTCATAAACATGATTGTCATAAAGCCATTATAAATGTGATAATAATATTTTTTCTGATCACATTTTCAGTGGAACAAGCTGTATTTGTCAATAAAATGTCAAATTAAAAATGTCATTACTCTGTCGAATCATTTTTAACAGCGTCATTAATATTTAATTACATTTTGATGGCAAATTCAGCTTGTACCACTGTAGTTGAGGCCCAAAATTTAAATTTTAATGAGGCTGTTATGAAATTCATGATAATGGCTTCATGATAGGCATGTGTATGACAGATTTATGACAAAGAGTGTGACTGTTTACAGCAGTTTGATGGATAAATATGAATTTGTTGCTAAATTGTTAACAGTGCCGGACAGCATTTTCCATTGTTTACATCCATATTTGCCTCCTATCTATCTATCTATCTATCTATGCATGTAATAGATCAATTTTAGCAAATAAAAATACAGGTTGTGTCGCAATCCTCAGCTTCTTCTATTATGGTTGGAGCTGCTCCTTCTTTGAGGAGTTTTTAGCTGAATCCAGCACTGAACCGGGAGAGATTCTAGAAGCTCTCCTTTGTCAAATGCTAGCTATAGGTACTTTATAATTCTCTGGAACATAATTAATATTAAACTATAAGCACTTCTCTCTTTGTATCATGTCCTTTGGAAGCCCAAATCTAGAAACAGAAGAAGCTCTGTGGAAATAGCAGCGTTTGGATGACATTTTAGCTGTCTCTTTTATAACGTTACAGAGCCTCTGGCCATGACACTTCGCTGCACAGGATGTATGCGCGTAACCGTATGGTTTTAGGATCTCATTAACCCGGATGCATTTTTTTTATAGTTCCCAAACTTTGTTTGCTCTACATTAGCTACATTACATATGAACTATGAAGTTTAAAATATGATATCACAGTAGACCACCCCTTTAAAAAACTGTTCTTAATATAAAGGAATAGCATGAACTTTGGTTTGATATTTTTGTTGTTTAATGCAATGATTTTCAGACCTTAACAGAGGCCCATTCACATCAAGATTGATGATAAGATATCAGTTTAATAATTGCTCTTAATATAAAGGAATAACATGAACAATATAATATCATTTATCCACAAAAAGAAAATTGTCAGCCAATCAGAATCCACTTGGAGACTCTTGCATTTAGAATGGCAGGCAAAAAAACTTGACACTTCTATTAAGCAAAATGCAATCATGCACTGATGTGGATCCTCTAAAAAATGTTGGCTTGTCTCTTCAGTCTAAGAAATGCTGGATTATTTAACCCAAACTGGGTAAAATATGGATTAACCCCCACATTTGGTTAAATTTGGTCCTTTTTAGAGGGGGAGGGTTTAGTGACCCAGAATTTTTAGTGTTTGGGTTAAAAATGGACAAACCTAACCATAGGGTTAAAAAAAGTACTTTAAATAATTAACCCAGTTGGATTTGTCCATATTTTTAAAAAAAAATGGTTATAGTTTTTGATGTGAACAAGTCTTAAAGTTGTTATAAGCATGCATAAAATCTCATTCAAATGACATGTAACGCCCCATTCACACGGGGCGTCAGCTTCAACGCTTCCCATTCACTTTGAATGGGTGACGTCAGGCGTTGCCGAACTGCATTGTGGATTCGTCAGCACCGCTAAAGAGGCGTTGCTCGCTACAGAAGTTGGGACTTGCTAAATTTTTCAAGCGCCGACGGAAGCGTCAGCCAATCAGATCGCTGTATGCAAATACACCAGCTCAGACAGTGGCCTATTGCTGACTAATTTCATTGGCTGACGCTGCTATGACGATCGCGTCAGCCCCAGCTTCAGACACGCCCTCTGTCAAGCGTTGACGCTGAAGCCCCGTGTGAATGGGGCGTAATGATTATAAAGGTTTAATAAGTCTTATGAACACCCCTTAAAGTAAAGTGTTACCTGCATGTCTAATTGTCCATGTTAAAAGGTTTTAATGCTCAGTATTTTTTTGCGGAATACTTTAATAGGACAGCAATTATTTGAAATATAATCTTTTGTAACACTATACATGCCTATACTGTCACTTTTAATTAATTAGATCAATTGTTAGGATTAAATTCTTAAAAAAGTTATAGTGTAAAAGGGTTTACAGTTTACATACTAGCTACTCCCACTGAATACTAATGAGATCACATTTAATTGGCTGAAATGAATTGAGTGAAATACTTCAACCATATTTCGTCATTTTACTTATATCATTGAATATTGACATGTAGAGTGGAACCACTGCAGGGAAGCATCTGTTTATACCAACATTTTTACAGACTGCCGAGAATCACACAATTCATGGTCATTCACTACTATCAAACCATATTTGTACATATATGACAAAAATGTTGTGTGGAAAATACAATTTGCAACAATTTGCGTGCAGTGACGTACTGTATTTCTGAGCCATGGGAGTATACAGGCATCAGTTACAAGTGTGTTATTCTAAAGAAAAGTGAAGCGTATTTTTGTAGAGCTCTGAAAGATTTATGGGAAAGTGTAAATATATAAAGACTGTTGCATCAAGACTTTTTTTTCCTCTCTCTATTTTCTGTGTGCCATGAAGCGTTCAGTTTTGTTTAACAAGCACTGTCTGTATTACAGTCTGACATTGTGTCAGTAACTTTGTATTCGTGACGTTTGATTTGATCTCAAGTGATGTTCTGTTTTCCTCGGGCTTGTTTCTCCATGTGTCATGCTCTGTTTTTGTGGATTTTCTTATCTTGCTGCTTCTATGGTTAGTTGTGGCCCTTTCTTTCTCTCCCGAAGTGCCCATTTTCTTGATTCTTTACCTTCTTTATCGGTTGTAAATATGACTGTTTAAGACTTACAGCATAAGATTAATAATCTACTGTACTTCTGTCAGCCTGATTTTAAACCCAGTACTGATATATCTAGAGTGAATTAGCTTTATTATTTATGATGGACATTTTGTTTTGTATGTCTGCATTTGGTTTGATTGCTTTTTATTATTCAATTTGATCGTATGTACATGCTAAGTTTTGAAAGAAATTCTCCAGTTGAAGCACTTGCATTTTTACTGATGGTGGTATGTGCTAAGCTAATTAGAAATGTGTAAACTCATATATAATAGCTTATTTGGACACTGAAGTCACACTTAAAATGAATTTTAGGGCATTTGGTAACAAAATATCACATCAAGTGGCAAATGCATTGATGATAAAATTAAACAAATGTCAGTTCAGACAATAATTCTGTGATTTTTTTTCAAATTTTGGATTGACAATATGTTTTTGTGGTTAATTTTTATGCAGTCAGGTCTTGTCAATTATATATATATTTTATATATATTTTCAATGATTCTCTAGCATAATATCTAAAATGAGGACAACACAGGTGATTTTGCTCACATTTTAAGATCATGAGGCTGAACGACATGAAATGCCATCAGTCTACAGAGATTTCACAGTATTTCTCTGTTGCAATTCAGAGATCACATTAATTAACCCCGAAAAAGCCAAAGCAAACCAAACACTACCAGATTACTATGGTATAAATACCGCACTACAACATACAAAAGAGAGAGATCGACTTAGAATGTCACTTACCTGTTCTGTAATGATTTGATCAGCTGTAGTTTGAAATGTATGCTCTTTTTTTCCCCAAAGGACTTTTGCGGTCTCTGTCGCCATCTTGTGGCGGAACGCCAATCAGCAATTTTTTTGCTCTGCCGATGTCCGCCAACGTCCTGAATCTCCGAAATTATAATTATTTTTAAAAAGGCACTATCCTTATAAA
>CAIGQZ010033037.1:3865300-3870300 GCA_903798205.1 Danio tinwini
TATATATATATATATATATAAATAATCAGAAATCTGCTAAAGACGTGTTCTTCTTTATGAACCCATGAACTCATTTGGATCCTTTTTCCTGTACAAACTCTGAAAGTGCTACAGAAGTGGGGATAAGCACAATGTGATGTGATCTCTTTAATACTTTCTGTGCATTCATTAATTAGCTCATTAATTAAACATTAAATGTAGTTCCTCTTCCTGCCGGGCATAATGTTTCCACAGTGTAGTGAGCATAGTTTGAGCCTGGATGACCATTAAAGGAGGTAAACGTATGCTTCGGTTGCAGTTAATGAGTCCCCTGCTAACTGTGGTTCTCCCCATGTCTCTGATTTCTTGGTTTCTCAGTGTGAAACCCCATTAAGACCATCACACTTCATTCCACACTGACTTTATCCACATAGTGATTCTTACCTGTGCACCATCTGAACCCTTGGATCCTAAAAAGACAGTATGTTCAGGTGCTAGAGTTCTAGGTTAAGCAAGTGGGATCTTATAACTCCAAATTTGGCTTCGCTTCACTGTCCAACTAAACTTATTAGTAAATACTGCTATTTATTTTTATTTGGTTCAGCTCAAACTATATTCCATCATACTATGTAAGGTTGCAAATATCTGGATTTCTGGTATAGTATGGAGGATTTAGTAAGGATGCTTTTCAGACTTGACTACAAATAACAGTCTTCCTGAAAATATTCAGAGTTTAGACACTGTCCAAATTTAACACTAGATTAAAGAGGCATCTCTTTATCCGAGCTTTCACATAATGTATGAAAAAATAAAGCCATATTATAGCTAATAAATGTTTATCTTTGTTTGACATGTTATGAAATAAAACCATTTATTCTCCATTTGCTTTTTTTCTACCTCAGGATCCCTAGGTTATGCAGCTCTAGATTGGATTTCAGATGACCTCAACTGCTGTGATATGACACCAGCTCTAAATCAATTGATAAAATTTACCATTTTTGGTATCACTTTATTGTAAGGTGCACTTGTTACATGTTTTATGCTTACTATCAGGTTGCGAATTATACATTGACGATCGGGTGTCAACTTTTTTGGTAATGTTAGTTTGTGTAAAAACATGCTTCAGTTAATAAAATGTATGTATTTATTTCAATTACATCTAATTAATTAATAAAACATATTTAAGTTTTCAGTGTTTTGAGAGATATTTAGTGTATTCTGACCTACGGTATAATCTGATTTACTGTTTCCGAGGTTACGGTACACTCTCAGAAATAAAGGTACGAGAGCTGTCACTGGGGTGGTAGCTTTTCAAAAGGTACACAGTTGTACTTGAAGGGTTCATATTGATACCTCAAAAGTATATATTTTACCTAACTATTTTAAGAGGAACACTTTTGTACTTTTTAGGTACTATACTACTTTTTATGTACCCTTGAGGTATTATTTTGGACCTTTTAGTTACAAATTTGTACCTTTCGAAAAGGTACCACCCTAGTGACAACTTGCGTACCTTTATTTCTGAGAGTGTAGGTCAAACTATACAAACTGTGCAGCAATTTTACTTTACTTTTAGGCTGTATGTAGAAACAATCCGCTATTTTACAAGAAAAGTGTATTTTGAACACTTTCTGTGCTATAGATCTGCCGGTTTTTAACTTTTCAAAGATTTTTTGCTCTTGCATAGACTGATTGGCATGACTTTGCATTCACAATGGTATGAATCGATATGGGGTGGTCAAATGTATATTTATATTAACTATTAATTTAATTATAACTATTATTTAAGATACAGATCAAAGCAAACTATTTCTCACTATTTAAAGGACTGAGCCCCGATGAATGTTGTTTTGATGTCCTTCATGGGGGATCAGGCATTAATTAGGGGGATCAATCGCCCCCAAACCCCCCTGTAATTCGCGCCCTGCTTAGTAACAATAAATTATGCATAATTGCATGCAACTAACCATAAACCTAGTAATCATTCTAACCCTAACCATAAATACATGTCATAACTAATATTATTCAGTAGCTAGCATAACTTATATAAGCATATATTGTAAGATGGTGTTACATTATAACACCTTAAAATAAAGATGCTATAAATAAAGACATCACCTTAGATTCATATAAGGTGAGTTATTCATTTTAACACCCTAATTTACACGATCCCTTTGTCGTTTGCATATTATTAGCATAAATATACTGACAATTAACTGTGAAACATTATTATACAAAATAGCTAAATAAGCTAAATAGAATTTCATTAACTGTAAACACAAGGTCAAAATAAATTGCACATAAAAATAATATAGAAAATATATACCCCAGTCCTTTTTCATATATGCTAACAATGCCAAATATGCTAATATAAATATGCTAAATATAATACAAATTCAACTTGCCAACTGCAGTACACTTGCTTTGTTTCGAGTGTGTTGTGGGAATTTGGGATTCAGGTGGTTCGAAAGACCCACCCCCCACTCACAAAGGTCCAGCATTTTCCCAGACATGAGCTCGTTTGTCCTATTTTGACTGCTATGCCATTATAAATTGTAAAAATAATCAATTGAAAAAGGCTTTAAGCCCATGCAGAATCCTCTGTTGGCATGGTGTGACTTCTGCTAATCAGTTTTGACCAATGCAAACAGTTATTTTTCATGACTCCAACATCCAGCTGTGCAAGAAAATTTATAATCTGCTTTAAGTGGTCATCTTTCACTACTATATAACTATTTTACAAGTAACTTTTATTCTAAATCGTGTACCTTTACTTGAAAGAAAAAATGATCAATAAAAAGGTGTAAAGCACCAAAGGTGGCCCATATTAAAGTAAATTTAAATACTAATCAGGCTATTGTTATTAATTTTCAAAAGTACTTTTTTTACCAGCTGATTCGAATGTTTTCACTCGATTGAATGGGCGTTATCAGTGGTTATTAGCTGAGAGATATGGGCCAGTTGGGGCCTTCTGCACCTACTGGTAGGCTCAGAAGGCTGTTATCATCCATCCACATGGTTAATCAGCTATAGATCACATACAGCTGGGGCTGAAAGTTAACAAAAATTTGTTATTTTATTTATTTAATTTCCCATTAATCATATTTTATTAACGTCTACCCCTACACCCCAACCCTAAACCAAACCGTCACAGTAATGTAAAAACAGACCTGGATCTGCAGTCTTCTCTGTTGGTATAGCTGATTACCCTGTGGATACATGATAACAGCCCTTTGAGCCTACTAGTAGGCGCAGAAGGCCCCTACTGGCCCATATCTAACATCTGATAACCATTGATAACACCGATTCAATTGAGTGATAACATTCAAAGCAGGTGCTTTTACAGGAGAGGCTAGAAAAATAGTCAAGTTCTGCATTATTATTATTGTTGTTGTTGTTATTAGATTAGATTAGATTAGATTCAACTTTATTGTCATCACACATGTACAAAGAAACGAAATGCAGTTTAGGTCTAACCAGGAGTGCAATAGCAGCAAGTGCAGGATACAGGTATAAGTTATAAAGTGCAGTTATAGAAAAACTATGGTGATATTTACAAATAGATGTACTATGAATATTATATACAGGTTGTATTAGCTATGAACAGATTTACAATAGATGGATAAATGTACAGGTTGCTATTAAAAATCAGAAGTGTGCAGATAGATAAACATAATTACAAATGTATATGTACAGTAGGTATGTACAGTTCAAATAAATAAATCAGTGCAATGAATATGTGCAATTTTTAAATGTGCAAATGTTAAGTAGTGCAGTGATTATGATGAGTCTGAGTTATGAGGAGAGGAGAGTGGGGTGTATTAGGGGGGCAAAAAGTCAGTGGGGAGCAGAGTTCAAAAGGGAGACAGCTCTGTTGAAGAAGCTGTTCTTTAGTCTGCTGGTTTTTGTCCGGGGGAGCCTGAAGCGCCTGCCAGAAGGCAGGAGAGAAAACAGTCTGTGAGCAGGGTGAGAGGAATCAGAATACTGCGTGCTCGGCGCAGACCGTGTTTCCTCTGGATGTCCTCTATGGCTGGCAGTGTGGTCCCTGTGATGCGTTGGGCAGTTTTCACCACCTGCTGCAGTGCCTTACGCTCCGCAACAGAGCAGCTTCCATACCAGACTGTGACACAGTTCGTCAGGATGCTTTCTATTGTGCAGCGGTAGAAGTTCACCAAGACGGCTGATGACAGCTGGTTCTTCTTAAGTTGCCTTAAGAAAAATAGGCGCTGGTGAGCCTTCTTGACCAGGCCGGAGGTGTTGGTGGTCCAGGAAAGGTCCTTGGAGATGTGGGTCCCCATGAACTTGAAGGATGATACAGGCTCAACAGCCATCCTATTGATGTGGATGGGATCATGTGAGCCTGTTCGTCCCTTCCTGACGTCCACAATGAGCTCCTTGGTCTTATTATTATTATCATTACTACTATTATTATTATTGTTTTATTCTTATTATTATTATTGTTGTTGTTGTTGTTTTCTTATTATTATTATTATAATAATTAATAATAATATTTTATTATTATTATTTTATTATTATTATTATTATTAATATTATTATTAATAAATAGACTAATTCTGACAAAACTGAATGTGCTGGCCAGTTTGTTATTTGCCTTATAAATAACAGTAGGCAACTTTTTTTTTCTTTTACTTTAACAGATTCCTTTTTATTTTTTTTTTTTTGTAACGATTATATTTAACCACTAAAATGCATTGTTTAAACCTCAATATTAAATAGAAAAGGAGACAAATAACTGCAAAAATGTCCACTTATTGAGAAAAAAAAAGAAGTACCTCCTTTCAGGCTGGCTACGGGACTGAAGCTACAATCACAAACGTTCTGTTAAAAACAGCACAATGTGAATCTGTCTAAAGGTTACAGATTGAGCTGTCCGTAGTGCTACCACCTTTGTTTTTAACTACAGCGCTGTCCATGGTGCTGATAACCCACTATATATGTATGCCACGCAGGCATCCCCGACCATTTAAAATTCAAAAGGCCATAAATTAATGAATACTTAT
>CAIGQZ010033037.1:3872800-3895301 GCA_903798205.1 Danio tinwini
CAAAAATGTGCAGACAAAAGCCAAGCTGACAGCTCTGACAAGCTATTACTGTCCACTACGGAGATGTGTTTTGCTGTATAGCCTACTATTCTGGGATGGAGAGGCATCTTTGTTTGGAGAATAAGGCCCTGTCCACACGAACACAGGTATTTTTAAATAAAACACATAGTTTACTTAATTTTTGTTGTCATTTTTTAAATGAATGCATATGCACAAAGATGTTTGAATAGTTGATGTTAAAGGAATAGTTCACCCAAAAATTTAATCCATCATTGAATCTGAGTAAATGCCATTATTTACTCAACCTTTACTTGTTTCAAACCTTTATGAGTTTCTTTCATTGGTTGAACACTAAGGAAGATATATTGAAGAATGCTAAAACCCACTGACTTCCATAGCATTTGTTTTCCCTACTATGGAAGTCAATGGTTTTCAAGCATTCTTCAAAATATCTTCTTTTGTGTTCAACAGAAACTCATAAAGGTTTGGAACAACTTAAGGCTGAGTAAATAATGAATAAATTGTCATTTTTTGGGTAAACTATTCCTTTATTGTTTAAAATGAAATTTATTTCATGTTACAACAATGGTTTTATATGTCATGGATAATAGTAAAAGAGAAAGGCTTTTTAAAAGAAGCTTATCATGTAACCATCCAATATATTCTTTAGATATTAAGAATAAGGCCCTGTCCACAGTAACACAGATATTTTCAAAACTACACTTTTTCCCACTCGGTGTTACTGTTTGTCTGCACGAAAATGGAGTATCGGTGGCGAAAAACTAAACTTTCTGAAAACTCTGGGTACATATTTCTGAAACTCTGGGTACAGGCAGTCGTTTGAACACTACAACCGGAGTTTTTGCCTAATTTAGTCAGCGAACATGACATCACACGGGTCCCCGGTTGCAAAAAAAAGACCGGCTGCAATAGCAAACATGTCGTGTTTTGCGGTAGGATGCCATATTCTTTTTTTTATTAAAAAATTAGAAAACTTAACTTTTGCCATACACCACACTGCTTTCAATGTCGACTGCAGACGTCTTTTGCTAAAAGGGAGCTGAATGAAGTGACGACCTAATTAGAAATGCTGGACTCTGCAGTTCTCATGTTATATCAGGTAAGTTCAGACTATGCTGAATCATACATTACTCGTTTTTGATTGCAGCAATGATTTCGGCAAAACAGTTACATGGGTAATTAAACTGCGGACACTGAATGCTAAGAATGAAATGTGAAAGTGTAAGTTATTAAAGTTGGTTTATATTCACACATTCATTCTTTGACAACTTGTGACACACTCCCTAAATTGTTTACCACGGCACTTTGAGTATTCGGTATGAAATAACCTGCAAGTGTGACTTGAAAACAACATGAACACTGTTTATTTGACTATGAACAATGTTGTACTTTGATAGCCATTGGCTGCTAATATGATTTCGCTATTTGCAAATAATACTTTGATGAAATATTTTATTAAGGAGAAACTCAGAATGTGCAAATATAAAACCAACTTTACCTTTATGTGTTCACATACCCTGGGCCTGCCGTACAGGTGTAGTGCGCTGTCAGAATGCAGTTTTGCTGTTGATGATTAACGTTAGCTCCGTCTTTTTTTCCTTGTATTTGGCTCGACAGAACCTCGGTTTTTAGCACTACATAGTTCTTAATCTGGTAATCGGAACATAATTTATTGCACATGACCACACAGAACACAATTGTTGGCATCCAAACACTTATAGACCTTTAACTTCTCTCTTGTAAAATCACTTGGAGCTTCAATGAGATTTTGTATTTCGGGCTGGATGCTTGGTCATTTCGTCTTCATCCAATATCCATTGGGAGTGTGCTATCGCAAATAGACCTGTCAGACGAACGCCGCTCACTTTAACGTTAATTTTGCAGAATAACTGGGTGACAAGCTGTTATATACGCTGAAAGCATTATGTAAATAATATATATAATATGTAATCAATATATCTTATTTCTAAGAAATCAACAACAAACTCTGTACCGCATCAGATGTCATTCCCTCGCTGTTAATGCTAGCGCTCCCGGTTTTTTTCTGCCACCTCCCTGCGCGCTCATCCTGAATGTTTACAAACATGGTAATTGGTCTATTGGCCAACACGGCTGGGTTCACGTCAGACCAAACCATACCTGCCAACACTCCCGTTTTTCTCGGGAGTCTCCCGTATTTCAGACCCGTCTCCCGTATTGTTCTGTCTCCCGGAAAACTCCCGGAATTTCACCCCCCACCCCCCGCTCCTCAGCATTTTGGTACAGTCCGGCTGAAACCTGGTGCTTGTGAGCGTGCTCTTCCCATCTCCCCAAACCTCTCACTCTTCCCCGCTCTTCAGTCCCCCCCCCCCCCCCCTCCCCCCCCCCCCCCCCCCCTGTTCAATTCGCGCACGCACTCCCAACATGGATAACAGTGAGTACTAATTCATGTGTACGTGTGGACATGACCTAAGAATGCAAATACAGTGGATAGCAGTATTAGAAATAACCTACAATTTCTTACATTTTGAAGTTACTACTTGAACATATTTGAAGTTGTACCCAGGCACACAAAAGTCAAACTCCGCGGACCCGGTGGCGGGTCCGGTGACGTCATCGACTTCCCTTTTAATTTTTAAAGGTCGCGGATTGCGCAACACCCCGGAAGTGGCTCCGTTTGAGAGTGTAGAAGCTATATTTTATGCACATATGCATCACTTCGGTTTTTATTTTATTGTACAAAAGTTATTTACACTTAAATACACAGTATACTGGGTACCCAAGCTGGGTATTGAACATTGGTTTATTTTCATATCTTATAGTCATTGACTAATTTTAAAATAATGTTATGATGCCTAAAATGGAAAGGAGATAAAATAAGTAATGTAAACTCATGTTCCTATAGTTATTATCATCTAAAACTAAGCAGAAGCAAATATGTATTATTAAATATGAATGATCAAAAAGTTATTTTCCCAGTATTCAGATGAACTGCAACAGTTTTGTCAGAACACATGATAGATAAAATTATTTTTGCTAGTGTTTGATACCCTCTGCTGGTTTCAAGCAGAACTGTCTGGAGTGGCCAAATTCTCTAAATAGAGGATCTACACCCTTTCAAAAAAGCATTTTAGAAAAAAAAAAAAAAAAAGCGCCCAATGTTGAAGTGGTTTATAATAAAACAGAAAACATATCAAATAGTAATTATTACTTTTACCAGTTTTTTATGTAAATTCAAAGGGTTTTCTATTCAATTACACTGGTATTTTTTTATTTATAGCAATGCATTCGGATATGGAAGGCTTTAAAAATTTGGTAGGCGGAAAATACATAAAAAATGGTATAGCACCTCTCATCAGTTGGAATACAATCACTTTTGCATAGATTATGGTAGAGACATTTTTCTTTTTTCCTCTGATTACACACATGTGCAGGAACCACCTAAATTATTTACAGCAATATAGACCACACAGAACCTAAAAGGTCCACTTTCAAACTTGAGTTTATAAAAAAAATACAAAAAGCGCCCCTTTTTTAGGTGTTTATTATAACACAGACAACATATACAGTTATTTTAAATACTTTCAATAGTGTTTTATGAAAAGTCAAAGGATTTTCTTTAAAAATGATACCAGATTTTCGCATTTGCACCTCTGCATGTGGATTTGGGAAGCTTTTAAATTTGGGTAGTCAAAATCCAGGCGGAAATTCCAAAATAGCACTAGACTTTAAAAGGTTAATATTAGGTTAGATTTAGATCATGACTCGTGACGTCAGGTGACCAAAATTCAATGTCTAGTCAGCATCTAAGGACAACATTATTTTGACGTCCAATAACGACATCAAATGCTGTTGATATTTGTTTTATGTTGGATATTGACCAAAATCAAACATTGAGCCAACATCTTAAACCAACTTCATATTTACATCAAATACTGACATTTATTAATCAGGGATGGCAATCAAAATCCAACATCTGAGCTGAACATCATAGCGGAAACGTCCACAACGTCAAGATTGATGTTGGATTCTGACGTCAACCCGATTTTCATTTCCAAACAAATCCCCATCCTCACACAGGCTTTAATATGTTGGTCCCTTACATATAATTATAATTTTTCTCCATGTACCTATTTTATTTGGAATAATTAAAATATAAGATATAAAAATAAATCTCTTTTTTTAAATAACTAGTTTAATAAAAAATATAATTTTAGTTAGTCAGCTCTTAGATGACTGTGGTGTCTCTTTTTTATATGAAAAGTTTATGCATCAGTTTTCTTTTCCTGTTCCCCCCAAAGAATATGCCATTGTATTTCGTGCAATCCCTGATTGTGTTATACCTTTAGTCAAAACTGGCCCCAAAGGTTCTTTAGATTCTTTTATTTTTGACAATACAAACCTTTTTGTTGACCAGACTCTTCTCAGTTCTATGTCAAACAAAGATATTTGCTTAGTTATTAATAGTTCTTGGATCTCTTTACCTGCTTGCATACGTTTTTGGAATAATAAATTTGATGACATAGATTAGGAACAGTTTTGGCTTCTTCTGAAAAAATTATTTTTGTTTAATAAAGCTGTTGAAGTCTCTATCAAAATCATTCATAATTGCTACCCAATAAATACCTAACTAGTTATATTTAATAATAATATTTCCCCTAAATGCTCATTTTGTACTCAATATGATGAAACACTAAATCATTTATTTAAGGAGTGTACTTACTGTAAAGTTTTTTGGGTTAATTTTTCCAATTTCATTAAAAAATTCTTATTTCCAAACTTTTGTATTTCCCCAAAAATTGTATTCTTTGGCTACTCTCTGAATGTAGATCTTTTTTCATTGTAAATTTATTATTAATTTATTGTTTTTTTTGGCTAAATTTTATATCCATAAATGTAAATTTTAAAAGAAACACACTTACTTTTTTATTTTCAGAAAGGACTTTGATTTATATGGGAATTCTTTGAAAAACTCTAACAATTACATTGCATGTAAAACTTTTTCTTGGTGTAAATCATTTAAACTTGTTTAATTTGCTGGAATTGTAGTTATGTAACCCTTTTTGTCTACTTGTTCATATTGTATGGGTTGTAATGTTCTTTCTTGCATAAAAAAAAATTAAAAAAAATACCCATCCTCACAACAATGAGGTACAATGTTGATGTCCTGTGCCTGCATGGTAATAACAGGGTAAAACAAGCAGTTTTAAGGCATATTTCATAAATTACTTATAATTTGTACAGTATAAAAAAGCATGAAAAAGTACAATGATCAGAAATTGAGAACGTTTTTAGATTCCTCCCAGTTTCTGCTGTTAATCTGGCACCTTATGGTAATTTCCTATATTAAGGCTTATTCAACAAACCCTATTTAAAAGGATAGTTCACCAAAAAAGAAACATGTCTCTTAATTCACTCACCCTCAGGTCATCCAAGATTAAGCGACTTAATTTCTTCAGAAGAACATTAAAGAAGCTTTTAGCTAAATCTGTGATCCTCTGTAATTCATATAATGGCAGTCAATGGTCACTCATTTTTTAGTTTAAAAATAAATTCACATAGAAAAGATTTATTTTTTATTATTTAATGTTTGTGTATTGCTGTTTATTGTAAATATTAATGGCAATTTGTGACATGGCATATCCTTGTTTGATTGCCATTTATATTTGTCTTGTTTCACATCCATTGTATTGATCAGGAGTAAAATAAATATTTATAGTCAGGTGCAGCGTGTACGATAGGTAATGTGAAAGTCACTTAATTATCACAGTAATCATTTTCAAAGAGTGAAGCATTAATATGCTATTTATTGAATCAGATTTCAGTATATATGAGTAAAAGACAGAAAGTAAAAGTACAACTCTGACCTCGCTGGAGAAAGTTTTGTGTAACCTTAAAGAGAAATATGCTGACACTTGCCTATAAAACTCAAGCACAGATGTAAGAAATAGGGTCATAAATTGTTTTCATTGATCCTGTCATTGCAATCTTGTAAAACACACTATTTCATAATGGAATTCGTGTTCGTAATCCTTGCTCTTTATGTCTGTAGTCTGAAATGGAGAGATGTCCTTTGAGATTTGATAAAAAAGTACAAGATCAAAAAGCTCAGTAACAAATCGGACTGATGAAACAATGTACTGCCACATAAAAATATCTTTCCTTTGAGAAGTACAGGGTTTAAGTGCAGGTAACAGAGCTTTCGTGGAGAATTTTTTATTCAAAAGTGTATGGCTAAATTCTTGAAATTACTTTGAGTAGACTATAAATCATGTCTGCAGATAAATGTAGACGTTTAGTAGAGTTCTTTTAATGAACACAATTATTTGTGGACATACTTGTTTACTTGTTTTCATTTTGAACATGAATGTATATGCACAAATATTTTTTTATAGTTTGAATAGTTGATGGGATAGTTCATCCAAAAAATTAAATTTGTCATTGAATGTGAGTTAATGTCATTATTTACTCACCATTTACTGGTTTTAAGCCCAGATGCTGCTGTGTATGCTTTTTGAGATCTCAAATTTCTTTTGTGAGTGCCATTCATACCTAGGCATGGGACGATAATTGTTTTCAAGGTATACCACGGTTTGGAAAAGCCAAGGTTTTAAAACCTCAAGGTTCCTAAGGTGTATCATAGCTGCCTAAGATTTTTTTTTTACTTTTTTTGTTTTGTTTTTTAGGACAACAGTAACTCCAGCAGAAAAGATATCCAAAGATGCCGTTTTAAATTGTAAAGAATTCTGTGTTTTTTAAAACTAATAAAGACAGCAGAAGTCAATGATTCATTTTCATTACTAGCCTGACATGTTTACTGCTCCAAACTATTTAAAATCTTTCAAAAAATAAAATATATTGTTTTCAAAAGGAGAAAAAATTGTTGTTTGTTTACCCAGACATTTAAAAAGAATATATTTTAGAGCAGTAATCCCAATACTGTGATACCGTGAAACTGTGATATTTTTTCCAAGGTTATCATACCGTCAGAATCTTATACCGCCCCATGCCTATTCGTACCTACTGTTCTCACATAAATTCACCAGGGATCGACTGATTGACTGACTGAGTCACCCTCCTCCTTTCCTAAACCCAACCAATAGTGTTTTCAAAAGCACTGATTGACCTACCCACAGCCTTTCCAAAACCCAATAGCAATCCAGAAAAAGTAAAGCCCTTGTCTGATTTTTACTGTGTGTTTAGATTTTACCACATTCTCACCCTGTCATGTACTTGTTTAATTAATTTTTTGGCTTCTGTTTTTGTTTTACCTGCTTTCTAGAACTGTTTTTTTGTTGGACAAGCTACTGAACAAACTGGTAACAGCGGGAAAGCCATCCATACAGAGGTAAGCAGTCAGCTGTTAAGCGTGAAAAGGAATGGCGTCATACCGTCCCGTAATATTCTTTTTAAAGACGAAATGCAGCCATACGTACTTCTGGCTACATAATTCACAATCTCCAGAAATGTATATAGGGCTATGTTTTCAGAATGAGCCTAATGTTGGTTTCATTCGTCTGTTGAACACCAAAGAAGATATTCTGAAGAATGCTTGAAAACCATTTACTTCCATAGAATTTGTTTCCTACTATGGAAGTAAACAGGTTTTCAAGGATTCTTCAAAATATCTTCTTTTGTGTTTAACAGAAGAAACTCAAAAAGGTTTGGAACCACTTGAGGCTGAGTAAATAATGAATAAATTGTATTTTTTGGGTGAACTATCCCTTTGCTGTTTAAGATTATGATTATTTCATGTTACAACGATGGTTTTATTTATGTCATGGATAATGATAATACAAGAGAAAGGCTTTTTAAAATAAGTTCATCATGTGATCATATTTAAAATTGAAACCTGTCCTGAATGTAAATTGAAGGAGAGTTTAACAACATGTAAGAATAATCCTCTACTTGTCCGTGTGCATAAATAAGTGTTTAATCAGTTCATCTTTAGATATTATTTCATTATCTGAGAGATTCATTTACAAGTGTACCACTTGCACTCAAAATAATTATGTTATTATGATTATAATTTTCATAAGAACGTCTCAATGTTTGACTGATTAGAGAGGAGCATGAATCAGAATTAAAAGGATAGTTGAACAAAAAATGAAAATGAAGCCATTAAAGAAGAATTATAATTAAAGCATCAAATGAGATTCTCAGCTGAAATCACGGTCTGTGATGATTCGTAACACGTAATTCAACAGCCACAAGCAATTTGAAAGTCAAACAACAGATATAGTAAAAGCAAAATTACAGAATCTGTAGAATAAGTTGTATATAATTTTCTGTTTTTTTACATAAACTGATCGTTTCACTTCATATGACCTCTATGTATGGTCATAAGCACTCCATGCATTCCAAAAGCCACAGACAAAGACACAAGGCAAGTGTTTAATTACTATTTAAAAACTTATTATACATAATCTAGCCAAATACACTGTTTATAATTGTCATTTTCTGTTGTTTATTTGTCTTTTTTTAATATAAAACCTTTTATTATGGTGTGGATAATATGTACATTTGTATACACTCACCGGCCACTTTATTAGGTACACCTGTCCAACTGCTCATTAACGCAAATTTCTATTCAGCCAATCACATGGCAGCAACTCAATGCATTTAGGCATGTAGACATGGTTAAGACGATCGGCTGCAGTTCAAACCGAGCATCAGAATGGGGAAGAAAGGTGATTCAAGTGACTTTGAATGTGGCATGGTTGTTAGTGCCAGACAGGGAGGGGCAGTTCCAGTGAGCGGCAGTTATGTTGGTGCAAATGCCTTGTTGATGCTAGAGGTCAGAGGAGAATGGCCAGACTGGTTCAACAAATCTGCAGCAACTGCGTGATGCTATCATGTCAATATGAACCAAAATCTCTGAGGATTATTTCCAGCACCTTGTTGAATCTATGCCACGAAGGATTAAGGCAGTTCTGAAGGCAAAAGGGTGTCCAACCGAGTACTAGGAAGGTGTACCTAATAAAGTGGCCAATGAGTGTATGTGGATAAACTCAAAATTAAGCAATAACATTCAGCATTTACTAATGCAATGCTTGTTAACATAAGTTAATGCACCATGAGTTAACATGATCTACCAATGACAATGAATGTTTTTTCTTTAACCAACATTAACTAACATGAACTAATACTATAATAAATGTATTTATTGTTTGCTTATGATAGTAAATGCATCAACTAACAATAATTAAAATAACCTTATTGTAAAGTTTTACTCATGTTTTTCCTATGTATATATATATATCTAAGGTTGATGCTAGAAATTGTGCACATTTATCCTACTTTGAAGCATCCAGTGTTTGTTTCTTGACAGGTTACGGGGCATTAAGCAATTCAGCATGTCATTCTGTGTGCAAAAACACAAGAGTATCAGAGATTTCCTGCTCCAGGAGCCGTTTCAATTGGAGTTTGAAAAGTCAAAGGTAATAATGATGAAAACCTTGGTGCTCTGCACTAACCCAATTTGAAAGCTTTTTTCCTCTTTGTTGTCCTGAATTGATTAGAATATGTTTGAGTTGGTTCAGTTTTCCTCTCTAAAACACACATCTTACACTAGAGCAAAGCAAAGGCAACACATATTTTATAAGAATCTAAATGTTTGTATTACATTTTTGCAAATCAGCCAAAGGTGAAAACCAAAAGTATTTACATTTAAGCAATAAAGGGGAGCTATTATGCCCCTTTTAACAAGATGTGAAATAAGTCTATGAAGTCCATAGAGTGTGTATGTGATCTTTCAGCTAAAAATACCACACACATAATGTTTTATAACTCTTTGAAACTGACCCTTTTAGACTTTGTTCCTAATTTTGCTATTTTGGTGACTGTCGCTTTAAATTAAAATACGATTGAGCTCTTTTTAAAAGAGGGTGTGTCAAGATGTGTCAGCATAGTGACAAATTAAAAAACAAGACTAACATCCTATGCTAATGAAGGAGAGATCGTCACTAATGGGTGGGGCTTTTCCCCTCTGATGACACGTACAAATGGAAGAATGTCAATCAAAGTATTTCCAGTAGACATGTGAGAATTTTTTACCATTAAAGCTAGTTTCATTCACAGACTATTGCTACACAACTGAGTTTAAACCTCTTATAAAAGGGATTTTTGCATTTAATAGGTCTCCTTTAAGGTCTAATTTCCAATCACATATGTCTCTGCAAAGGTACTCTTCCTCTGCAGTCGGTTTGGAGGCTTGCTCTGTAGACTGTCAGGACAGTCTGACACGCTGCTCAGGAGGCTCTCATAAGTGTGGGCATTTCTCATGAAACATTTAATATAGTACTCTTTGTACTGTTATATATGAACTAATTTATTTGTGAAATGAAGTATAGCAACAAACCAGACCAGCAAGAGCTATGAGTCACTTTACCCACTTACTGTAAAAGTATCAGAACAGAAAGTTTAATCAAAAACAAAGGTTATTAAAATGATTTTCCCTCTTTTGATATTCTACTTATACAATTAGACAATAAGGGAACACTTTACAATAATGTCTCTTTTTTAATGTTATTTATGCGTTAACATGACCTAGCAATGGCAATTCAGATATTATGATAAATATAAATATGCTCATGGTGCAGTAACAAATGTTAATAGATTCAGCCAAGTCTTAAAGGGCACCTAGGTTACCACTTTTTCCAGATTTAATATAAGTCTTTTGTGTCTCCAGAAGGTGTCTGTAAAGTTTCAGCTCAAAACACCCATCAGATTTTTTCTTATACCTTTCATAAGTTTCTATTTTATAGCTCTAAACAGCAGGTAGTGGTTTTTGTGTACTGCGCCTTTAAGGCTAGTCCTTCACGCTCACCGTTTTCATGTGCCTGTCAGCGTGCCTTAGTCTCCTCCCTCGGCTGCGTCAGACAACAGACAGACACGGAGGAAGAAGATCTCACATAACGTTTGTGAGAAATACTACAGTAAGACCTTTACCAATGAGTATTTGATGCATTTGTTGTGGAGTTGCAATGATGAGTCACACACAATGTCAGTACAAAGTTCACACACAAACACAGATAGATATACACACACGCACACACACAGACAGTGCGCGCGTTTAGCTCTGCACTCTTTTTGCATGCAAATGTGACAGGATACAGGTTAATATCCACTGCTGTATAGACGTCCGTTATGTTAATGCAGAAAATAAACCTGATTTAACGTCCACAAACCGGGATTGAAGCATCTTTTTATATAATTGTTCTGACACGCGGCTGTGGTGATAAAGCTGAAGTAAATGGCTGTAATTCATTACACACATGCACTGTTTTAAAAACATTTGAAACTTGTAAAACTCACTCTTGATCACATTTGATGACGTTTTTAAAACAGTGCATGTTTGTAATAAATACAATAAAATCACTGTAATTCATCATTCAGCTGCATGTCAGTACTATTATAAAAAAGACACTTCACTCCTGGTTTGTGGATGTTAAAGCAGGTTTATTTTGAACATTAACATAACATATCCATACAGCAGTGGATATTAGCGTGTATCCTGTCACATTTGCCATGCAAAAACAGTGCAAAGTAAAATGCACGCACTGTGCTGCGTGGGGAGAACTAGCATTAAAGGCACAGGCATCAAAAACAGCCACAATATGTTCAGAGCAGAAAATTCCATCATTCTAAAAGGTATAGTAAATAATCTGATGCGTGTTTTGAGCTGTAACATTACAGACACACTCTGGAGACACACAAGACTTATCTTAAATCTTGAAAAAGGGGTAAAATAGGTGCCCTTCTTGATGAATACCCTGTTCTCATAGAGGCTCAGACCATCGTCAAGGGTACAATTAAATTTTTTGTTCACCGTATCGTGCATTAAACTGTAGCAATCACACATTTCCCCATTTGTGAAACATTTGTGCCGCCATCGCACACCTCCCGCTGAGAAAGCACCATGGGCTAAAAGAGTCATTACTAAAGGGAGACTGATCCCACTTAGCCCTCAGGTCTCTGTAAAGACGCACTGTCAACCTGCGCAGATTTGCTCATCAGATAAGCGGATCTGATTCATTTCTGCTGACCTCGGGGGGTCTGAAATGACCCGACTGCATTTCAAATACTTTTTGTCAGTTCTTTGTTGCAGATTAACGATTGTATTACAGAATCAACACATGATGGTCTGTGGTGTTGACATCATATTTAGATGTGGGCTGTTGATACAGATGATTTTTAAATCTGAAAGCATATGGCAAGCCATTTGAAGGTCTCGTGAAGTTAAAATAAAGTTTTTTAGATGTTAGTAGGAGTATGCTCGACTTAAGGATATCTATTAGCTATACTATGCTCCAAAACACTGACAAAGTTCACATTTAGAAGATATAAACATCCAAAGCTTGCAGTTTGTCACTTAAGCCTAAATAGATCAATGATTTCTTTTACATCATCTCATACTTCAGTTACTCATCAATTCTTCTGACCAATCAAATGCTCTAGTATCTGACATGTCCTGCACCCTTCAAGACGCTTCTCATTTGCTTTGCCTTTGATGCCTTTGAATCATGAATGAAATGCTATTGCCTGTTTTTTAAAGGGGAGGGGCTACTATATGTCCCGCCCTGTTTTAATATTTCAGTTGAGATTATGTGAAACCTCGAATGAAAAATGCTGAAATTAGAGCATTTATAGGACCTTTAAGATCAACTAGTGCTATTATGAATTGTCGTGTCTTTTGCACTTGTGTATGAGGCTTTCAACGTTGATTACTGAATTTATTGTTTTATGTTTTGTAATAATATATACTGCCATACAGACTTCTAGGTAAGGATGAGTATCGTTAAGGTTTTAATGGTATTACTACTTTTATTGATACCCATTATCAGTTCGGTACTTTAACGATTCTCTTATCGGTACTTTTTGTAGTGTTTTTTTTTTTTTATGAAAAAACAAAACAAAAACTAATTGAACAGAATTAACAACACTGTATTTTATTATTACATTTTTAATGTCAAATAAAATGAAACCAATAATTGTAAAACAAATCATTTTTCGATGTAAAAAATGTACAATGGTTTGAAGGAAAATTACTCAGTTTTCATTGTAACGAAGTGTGTGTGTTTATTTAACTATTAATATTATACTAATTTAGGTGATTCACTTCTGGCATATCGATGTGGATGATGTAACGTTACTGGTAGTAGCTAGGCAGTCAAAAACTTCTACAATTACTTTTCATTGCAGTTAATGCACTTTTGAAAGATACTTTCACTTAGCCAGATTGCTTGCGTTTCCGCTTATACAAGAAAACAACTTTTGTTACCCTTGTTGCATTTTTGTTGCTGTTCACTCGGGAAATACAACCCGCTTGGTTCACTCCGCAAGCTTACTAGCTGTGTGTGCACGAGCCTGTGTCGCGAGCTATGTGTGTGCACTTAGCGCGAGCCTCCTCTAAGTGCACTCGCACAGCCGAGAACTGTAAAGGCTTTTAACGTGCTCACCAGAAACACGAGCATTTCTCATGTGAGATTGCCAACTGTGCAGACGAATATCAAATATCACAAATTTGAAAAGGTTGGTCAGTTAAATCATGCTACTGTAAGTAATGTTTATTCAGCAATAATTCTCCAGTACTGATAGCAGAACTGTTAACATCAGAGCTTATCAATACTTCAGTCTTTTATAATGTAGTGCCGATACCGATAAATTCCGAGTTTCAGTACCAATACCCACTTCTAGAGTTTTTTGGTTTAAAAATCTTATGTAGCAGTGACATTGCACTTACAGCAAGGAATAATACTGTTAGTATTTCAAAGTATTAACTGTCCAGACATTACATTTTAAAGGAAGCTGATGAGGCTCTTGTTGGTGATAGAATGGAATATATTTTTACTTTTGTGTCTGTCGAATATTACATGATTGTTCTACCTCATTAGACATGGAATCAAATAAGGAGTTAGCACAAAAGTAATCAAAATGTAATCCAATAGTAGTCAGATTACATTACCATGAATGTGTATTCTAAGAGATTATATTACTGACTATTTTTTTTATGCAATTTGCAATCAGTAGCTGATTACGTTTCATACGTAATCTCTTTTTAGTACTTACTAATACTGAAAAAATAAGCGGTAGTAGCTTGATGGAAAATATGCAAGTATCTAATAAGAACTAGTAAGATGAAAATGGATACATAGTAGATTATATAAAAGTTTAAATGACTTGCCATAATATATGCTTCACTTTAAAGGTAACTCTTTCATACATTTTCTTTTCAGCTTAGTCCTTTTATTTATCAGAGGTCACCACAGCGGAACAATCCGCCAACTTATCCACAGGGAGCAAACACAGGGAGAACATCCAAACTCCACACAGAAATGCCAACTGACCCAGCCGAGGCTCGAACCAGTGACCTTCTTGGTGTGAGGCGACTGTGCTACCCACTGCGCCACCATGCTGCCCTTTAAATGTAACTATAAATTTTTACTTCAAAAAACTGTTTAACAGTATTGTAAGTAACAAATACTTAAAATTCCCACTTGCCTTTGCAAAAAAACAAAATTAACACCACATCTAATTTAACACATAGTGAGACACTTTTTCACATGAAAATGTTCCAAACATTCAATGTGTTCCATATAGAATTTTTATTGACTTGTTCACACTAACTATAAAAACGTTTTAAATTCAAACCATTAGCATTTAAATAAAAAAAAAAATTCTGTAAAAATAATGTCACAGCTGAAATTGCACATAAAATGTGATTATAATGAATTGTGAATATAATAGAACAATATCCAGTTTAAGTCGTGACGCATAAAATACTATTTCCGGGTCCAAGCCGCTACTCATTTCGAATTGCGAAAATACTTGTTTATGAGCACTATTTAGTCATATCACACATATCACTCTAAAAAACAATATTTTAACAATATATAAAAAAATGTATCACTTTCGAGCCATTTGATATTAGGCATGGATCTATATATACTGCGATCGTGATTTGTGAAAATATTACATCGCTTTGAAAACGTTTATTATTACCATTTGTTGAGTCTTCCCATACTGTTTGATAGAGCGCTTGAACCCGGAAGCTGCTTCACGTGATGTCACACTTACAAGCAGATTATGTGCTAATGTGGACAACAGTTATCATTATAGTTATTGTTATTGTTGTCACCAGTAAACCTACAAACTTTTTTTTTTACTATGAGCAGGTTACTAAAATGTTAGGTTATTAAAATTTTTCCACATTTAAAGAGGGCCTATTATGCAAAATTCCTTTTTTTTAAAAGATTAATTTTTGGCCTTTATTAAGTGGATAGGACAGTATTTCAGACAGGAAGCAAAGTGGGAGAGAGAGAGAGAGGGGGTAGGGATGGGAAATGTCCTCAAGCTGGGATTTGAACTCAGGACGCCCTGAAGTGCTACTGCACCATATGCTACTGCACACTAACCACTAGGCTATTGCGCTGATAAAAATTCACTTTTATATTGGGTTTAAACACAGTTGTGTGAACAGCCTCTAATGGTAAACGTTCATTAGTTCTATTTTGTATGATCACAAAACAGAAACACTTTGACTGATATTCCCTTTTGTACATGTCATCAGAGGGGTAAAGTCCTGCCCACTAGTGATGATCTTTCCCTCATTAGCATATCAGTTATTTTACATCTTGTTAAAAGAGGCTTAATAGGTCCCCTTTAAGAAAAAAAAATATATTTCAAGAGGAGTTTACTTAAAGGATCTTTAGGAAACCCAAAATGGTTTTTCAATGACATTGCTGGGAAAACTTTAGAAACCTTCTTTTTGTAAGGGGTTGCTTAGAAAATGCGTCCAGAAAACCTGCACATGTCCATCACATTGCCAGCTCAGCATAAAGGCTGGATGAAGGTCTTCTCCATAGGGATTACAGGGAAGCCCTGGAAGGAAATCCTGCATCGGTTCCACTCTGATTAGCTGTCAACCATGTAGAAGCACGGCCACTATCACACAGAAGCCAGGGTAATTTGCTTTAATAGCGAGACAACCCTGGGTCTGTTCAGAGTAATGAATACACAGAGTGTGCCAGAGGCCAGAGAGCGTGAACAGCCTCGGAAACAGGCCAGAAGGACCTGTGAAGTCAGCCTTGTAAATACAGACTAATATCTACTTCCAACTCTAAAGCATTCTTTAAAAGTAAAAAAAGGCATTGTATTTAAAAATGAAACAAGTTAAGAGATTAAGAGATTATTTTAAGGGGACACGGTGGCTCAGTGGTTAGCACTGTCACCTCACAGCAAGAAGGTTGCTGGTTCGAGTTCTGGGCCAGTTGATATTTCTGTGTGGACTTTACATGTTCTCCCCATATTTGCATGGGTTTCCTACGAGTGCTTCCGTTTCCCCCATATGGTTGACATACGGTATAGGTGAATTGGGTAAACAAAATTGGTCATAGTGTATGAGTGGTGTAAGTGTTGTTTTTTTGTCATGGATTGGACCATTTTTCGGATCAGCAAAAAAGTGAGAAGACGAATGTCATTTGCTCTTCATTTATATAAAAATATTACTGCAAAAAACATTGTTTTTAACAAACAGAACTTATAACCTGTAATGTTAATGAAAATAAAAATCAAGAAAGAACCAGCTGAAAAAAGAAAAGTATTCAATATGAAAAAATATTTTTACTGTTGCTAATAATGCTAAATATAGAAATCTAACATCTTGTACAACAGATCATATTTATCTTCAATTAATGATTCAACAATTCACACATAAAACTTCATGTTTTATTATACTGTAGGTGTATTATTTTTGAAAACCTATTCAGTGACATAATTTTGATGGTTGTTTGTCGCCATCTGTTGGTTACACAATGTAATTGCTTTTACCAGCATCAAAAATTCACCAGCGTCATGTTTCACTAAACTTAGATTTTAATCTTTACAATAAACATCAGTGTTTATATCTGAACTATAAACTGTTCTCCCAGCACTTGTGTTATTTAATTGTTTATAACTCACTGAAAAACTGTAAAAACTGAATCTCTTTCAATGCAGATTTGAATGCAGTGCTTTGAAGGATTATTAAACATATGCAAATCATTATCATTTATTGTTCATGTTGCGCGGGTTTGAACTGAGATCACGATCTTTTAATGTTTAATTGTGCAGCTTTACACTGATGCATTAAAGCAGGCTAAACAAGCAGTGACAGAAAACACATTAAATTAATAGCCTAGGAAAGCAATTAGGTAGGTCCCACCACAACTTTTCCCGTCATCATTATATCTTACAGGGAAGCCAAAATGCCTTCATGCACGCGATTTGAATGACGCGGGAGGCGATATCTCTGCAATAGTTATAAATATTGGATGAACTGACTAGTTCAAAATAAATTATTAATCCACGGGTCACGTGTGTTCCGAACGTGAGTTGTGATCAACAGTGATCCGTTTCACCACTAATGTGTGTGTGTGAATTTGAGAGTGTATGGGTGTTTCCCAGTACTGGGTTGCGGCTGGAAGAGCATCCACTGCATAAAGCAATCTCACACTGAGATTTCAGCCGCGAATTTGTCATCTGAGACAAATTTGGGAAATCCTAAAAGATTTCTGAAATCCTGGGCTAAAATATGTGCTCTTTGATCGTTGGTTTGACAAGTTCACAGACCGCCGCTTTGTGCCCGTTGCGACCAAATTTTCTCTCCGATGAAGTTCTGGCAGTGTCCGAAGATTTCAGACACTTTCCTGCAGTGTGACAACAACTGCATTGAGCATCAATTCAAGAACCAATAGGAGCTCCAAATTTAAAGATGCAACTCATGTGTCAATTCAACTGACCGCAGAGAAATGTCAAAACTGTTTTTTTTCTTCCTGGTTTTATTATTGAGACATGCTGTGTGCAAAATTGCTGATACAGTTTGTTTACATTTGCTGTGAGGAATCATTTCAGAATGCGGGATAGTGAAGGTGTCGTGGGTGGATGACGTTAAACTCCGGGAGCGTTTTCTTCCGTGTTTGATGCATCTTCATTGTCGTCCAGTCTGACTTTATGACGGCTGAGATCATACAGTGTGACATGAGAGCCGTGTTCGTGCAGTCTGACATGCTGCAATCGTTCAGAATTATAAAAAATCTCAGTGTGAGGCGGCCTTAAAACATATGCTGGAATAGTTGGTGGGTCATTCCGCAGTGGCAACCGCTGATAAATAAGGGACTAAGCCGACGGAACAATGAATGAAAAATTTAGTCAGTAAGGAAATCTATTCAGCAAGCATCTACAGTATGATAAGAGCTTCAGTAAAATGAAAATGCTCAGTTTGTTTGACTTGGTGAAAGTTTAAGTTATATTTTTCATAATATAACATCTTCTGTAATTCGATCATGTCTGCTGTATCTCCTTCTTTGACTGAATATAGAAGCAATAACTTTAGATAAGAGTCTAAAAGAAAAAAATAATTCACGCAAACCTGAGCAAATTGACTATGCAAGTACTGTGGCCTCATAAAGAGTTTAGACACTGAAGCCACACATATATATCTGTGTGTGTACAAATAATTCTTTCCAAATTTAAAATAAAAATAGTGTCATTTAGAGCTTTTTCACACTTCTGAAGTTAAAGCAAGGTTATTGGGTGGTCTGAAAATGAAAACAGCGTGTAATAAATTTGTAATTTAAAATGGTATATTAAATTATATTATCATAAAAACTTAAATAATTCATTCATTCCTTTTCTTTTTGGCTTAGTCCCTTTATTAATCTGGGGTCGCCACAGCGGAATGAACCACCAACTTATTCAGCATATGTTTTACGCAGCAGATGCCCTTCCAGCTGCCACCCGTCAACATCCACACACTCTCATTCACACACATACACTACGGACGATTTAGCTTACCCAATTCACCTGTACCACATGTCTGTGGACTTGTAGGGGAAACCGGAGCACACAAAGGAAACCCACGCAATCAGGTGAGAACATGCAAACTCCACACAGAAATGCCAACTGACCCAGCTGAGGCTCGAACCAGCGACCTTCTTGCTGTGAGGCGATCATGCTACCCACTGCGCTACCGTGACACCTTATTATTATTATTACTACTAGTGTTGTTGTTGTTTGTCAGGTGAAAAAATATCAGCTGTTGAAGTGCATGACACATCATTACCATGCAACTATTATTTATTCATTTTGCAGAATCTGAAGCAAAAGGCCATTAATGGAAATCACATCCTTGACCTTGTGAAGTGACCTTTAAGCTGCAAAATTGTTAGCCATACGAAACAACACAGCCTAAACAGAATATATTTCAGAGGCATTGTGTTTGGCCACTATCAGACAGCCTTGATTTGCAGGTTCGCGCTGGATGATTATGTTAATGCAGTCTCAGCAAGCCCTTCACAGCCTCCAGCAAGGAAATTACACCGCAATGAAATAATTAAAAGGAGTCTTTCTTCGATGCCAGTATTGGGCTCACAAATTATACATGAAACATCAAGCCTGAAAAATGCTGCTTCGGTAGATTTTAAGGCACAAGCCAGTGTGCGTCATCTTGCAACGGTTTGACTTCAGTGTGAGGTTTTCCGAAGATTATTAAAGTGGTGCAGACTTGTGTGAAATTGTAAGTAAATCTGTCTCCTGAGTAGTTTGGTGCAATGCATGCGAGTGGATATGTAATACCTGGAGAAAGCGTTTGGTAAGCTATGCCATCAATTTCCACTGGCGTAAATCGCTAACAGAACTAATCGGCCAATCACACGGCTGCAACTTCATAGTATTAAGCCTGTAGAAGTGGTCGAGATGATCTGCTAGAGTTCAAGCTGAGCATCAGAACGTGGAAGAAAGGAGATTGAAGTGACTTTGAGAGTGGCAAGGTTATTTTAGTAAATTAAAAATTGGTCAAAAAAAAAGTTTTTTGTTAACTGAAATCAAATAAAAAGTTTACAATATATGATAAACTAAACGGAACTAACAACAGTGACTGAAAAAAATAATTACCAAAGACAAATTAATCATTTTCAGAAATAATAAGCAAAATCTGATTTACAGTTATTTAGAAAAAACACCTGTAGATGGCGCCAAACACATCAGTATAGATCATGAGTACTTACAAAAACATCTATATCAGGGGTGCCCAAACTCGGTCCTGGAGGGTCGGTGTCCTGCAGATTTTAGCTCCAACTTGCCTCAACACACCTGCCAGGACATTTCTAGCAAGCCTACTAAAGCCGCGGTCACACTAGATTTTGTGTGTGTGAAATTCTGTTGAATGGCGCTGCGAAAAGGGGTGAGATTAAACAAGATGATTAGACATTTAAAAAGTGAGCGATTGCTCCATGTTTTAAATTTCTGTCCAGAGAGGTCATGTTTTGATCCTCGATTGGCTCACACAGTCAAGTGATACGATTTTGCAGGTCCGAGTTCACCAAGCTTGAACTTTGCACCACAGCAAACTGCAAAACTTGACGCATGACCCTGCGTTATTGGTCTGACGCATATGCTTGTGTATGAATGGAAATCTATGGGGAGAAAAGTCCAGTGTGACCACAGCTTTAGAGCTTGATTGGAAAGGAGTCTGGCTGTAGACTTGGTGCAGATGCAATCTGAGCTGCATCCAGTGCTTTTTTGTGCGCACCCCTAACCCTACCCCTCACAGTGACGTCACTAGCTTTATTAAGTGCATTGTGTCTGACATTGCATCTCTGAATGATGCACTCTCAACCTGCATCATAAAGGCTGCATCCAGATACCATTGGGCTTGATTAGCTAACTCTGGTGTGTCTGATTGGGGGTTGGATCTAAACTATGCAGGACACCGGCCCTCTATAAAAACATCTATATAAACATTAAATTTGTGTTCTAACTTTCCTTCATTTGCCAAAAATGTAACATGTTTAACTACATGAAGTTTATTCATAAACTAATTTCTAATTTCGAGAGGATCCCGTGCTTATGATTGCTTGCAGCCGGCCCCACATTATTCAATTTTAGATTCACCAATCAGACGATTCCTAAGCCACTATAAATACCCTAGGTTTCATATCACAGCCATCTTCGTTTTGAAGAATCCCCCTTTCCACCCCTACTCCTCCTCTTTTCCTAGATGGGTAGTACGGTGGCCCAGTGGTTAGCACTGTTGCCTCACAGCAAGAATGCTACTGGTTCTAGTCCTTACCAAGCCAGCCAACGTTTCTGTGTGTAGTTTACAAGTTCTCCCCGTGCTCATGTGGGTTTCCCCCGGGTTCCCCGGTTTCCTCCCACTGTCCAAAAACATGCAACTTAAGTTAATTGACTAATATAAATTGGCAGCATAGACATGCTCCTAGTAAGAAGTTATATCTTATAAGCAATCACTATCTGTTCATTAGCTACTACAGCAGGGGACTTCTCGAGATCTACCTGAACTCAAACTCCCCTCTTGCCTTGCAAACGGGAGGGAGCCCCAGGCTTGAGGATCTTATGAGCTTTATAATCAATCATTAGCTAAGTGTAAACTCTTGAAATATACAGTGTGATCTTTAATATGAAGAAGTTTGTCTGAATTCTTCACAATTTTTACTTGTACGGTTTCGGATTCAGTGTCTGTTCAAACTGTTATTTTATTAAGAGGTTATTTTGCACAAGAGTTAGGCCCAATTCCAATTTTATTTTTGTAGCCCAACCCCTTCCCCTTCCCCCTTCCCTTAGCTATACTTAACTATACTGCACATTTACACCGTGGCCATATTCATCTATGTAAACACACCAAAAACAACATTAACATTATAGCAGACACTGTAAAACGCTCATTCTCAGCCACTACACTTTTCTGACAGGGTATTCGAGTGTCAGAATGTTGTGGGACTGCTGTACAGGAGTTATTATTAGGGATTATAGATAGCAAAATTTAGCGGTTTTTATTTTGGCGTTTTTTCTATAAAAGCATGACGGTAAAACTTGAACGCGGTTATGAATATATTAAAATATGTGCTTGTTTGTTGTAAAAATTCGTAATAATGACAAAAAGTACTAATTTGTGGATCTCCTTACTTGCGGGTTCAGCAATACTGCCGCAGTGGCTGGTGTATTCTGGGAAATTTTCTTACCCCTTGGTTTTGAGTGTGGTCCTGAAAAATCTTCGTTCGAAGGGGTATTCACCCCTTCCCCTTAGCCCTACGCCTTAAAGCTATCGAGAATTGGGACACCCCTACCCCTTGGTGTGAACACACAAAACGAGGGGTAGGGGTAAGGGGAAGGACTAAGGGGTAGAATTGGGATTGGGCCTTAAAGTGTTGAGAATGTAATTCCTGTTTCAAGAACTGAGCCAAACTAATTGAGGAAAACTGTAAATTAGGCCTACAACCTTTAACAATTTATATGATTTATATATGAGAATAGAACATAGCTTAGAGATTTTATATGGAATATTCTCAATAATATTTGTAAATGAAAAACAGGTCTTATATGTGCCATTTACATATATTTCAATTAATATGGAAAATGAGTGCATGTTTTTACCAAAACTAATATTTTTTATATGCGTGTGTGTGTGTGTGTGTGTGTGTGTGTGTGTGTGTGTGTGTGTGTG
>CAIGQZ010033037.1:3898442-3912058 GCA_903798205.1 Danio tinwini
TATTATTATTATTATTATTATTATTATTATTATTATTATTATTATTACTACGACTATTATTGTTGTTGTTTTTGTTGTTGTTGTTGTAATATGCTTATTATTAGTAATAGTAGTATTGTTACTATTATTATTATTATTATTATTGTCTTTATTATTATTATTACTATTATTATTATGTTGTTGTTGTTGTTGTTATTGCTGTTATTATTATTATTATTAATAATATATTAATATAACTATTAATATTGTAGTTGTAATTGCTATTATTATTATTATTATTATTATTATTATTATTGCTATTATTGGAAGTAGTATTGTTATTATTAATATGCTTATTATTAGTAATAGTAGTATTGTTACTATTATTATTATCTTTATTGTTATTATTATTATTATTATTACTATTATTATTATTATGTTGTTGTTATTATTGCTATGTTATTATTATTATTATTATTATTATTGCTATTATTATTAATAATAATAATATATTAATATGACTAATATTGTTGTTGTTGTTGTTGTTGTCATTGCTGTTATTATTATTTTTTTATTATTATTATTGGTAGTAGTATTGTTAATATTAATATGCTTATTATTAGTAATAGAAGTATTATTATTATTATTATTATTATTATTATTATTATCAATAATGTTATTATTGTTGTTGTTGTTATTATTGCTGTTATTATTATTGTTTTATTAGTAGTAGTATTGTTAATATTAATATGCCTATTATTATTATTATTGTTGTTATTATTATTATTATTATTAATAATAATAATAATGATAAAATATTTGTCAAAATTTTTACAAATAATTTAATCTCCTAAATCAATGAATAGTAGGAATTGTTCAAAATATTACAGCAGCTTTGTGTAATTTTTTTGTATTAAAATACTTTTCTTCCAGTCTAATGTGCCACACTTGTGAGGGACAAACATTGCACACAAAAAAAACGTTATATTTTTATGTAATATTTCTAAAGCAAAAATAAATAAATAAAAAAAAATCCAACATGGAACATAGTGTTGCATTATCCTGGTACCATTGAGGAATTATGTTTTGATTTATTTTTCTATAAAGGTTTAGATTATTGGAAAACATGATATTTTAAAAGATGTGTACCAGGTTCAGTCTTGCTGCGTTGACTTGGTTAATATTCACAGTGTCGGTTTTTGTGATTTTGTCTCATTTCTGGTTTATGCTGTGGGCAAGAAACACGTCAGACAACATGTTGCTTACCAACCAATCATTGCTTGCCATTTTTATGTGATTGATGTCATTGAGAAGAATTTTATGAATAGTTTCCAAAAATCATAGGTACCAAAAGGGCAACATGGTGGCTCAGTGGTAAGCACTGTCGCCCTCACAGCAAGAAGGTCGCTGGTTCAGTTGGCATGAATTTATTGGCAATAAATTAAATGTCTGAAAACTAGTTGCATAAATAAACATCAATATTTTATTACAAAATGTTCAAGTTGCCAGATCTTTTGTAAAATAGATCCCCACAGACAATCGACACAATATACAAAGTTGACCTCAACCTGGCAACCAACAACCAGTTTTGCTGTTGATTAGTTTAATCTCTAGCATCTGTTGTAGAGATGAAAGGAGAAGAGTCGGGTGGTGCTCTGGCAAAGAAATAATGTGTAAAATTTAACAATGGCTGGACGGAAGAGTTTAATTTCTTGTCTTGAAGCCATGTAAACAATGCCCACGCATCTCAGCATATTCAGTCACAGTGGCAGATTTGCGCAACTTACGCGTTATAACACCAACCCACATAATGGCTTTCATTCAAAAAAGGGGCATTTTTGGTACAATAAATGATCCATGAGGTATTTTGAACTGGTTTTATAGGCATTCTGAGACCATCCACACTAATATTGCATCTTGAAAAAAAGGCAATAATATGACACCAAATAACACTTTAAATAAAATGCTGTTTAAACTGCATGTGATATGACCATAACTGTGATCATGCAAATTTGCTTAAAAAAATCTAATATTACCTTAAAGGAACACTCCAGCGTTTATAGTTAATAGAGCTAGTGACGTATGTCTGTAAGCTAATGGTCTTAAACTCAATTCCTGGAGAGCCCCAGCTCTGCTCCAAACACCTGCAAATCACACCTGCATAGTAGTAGTCCATAGTAGTCTTGAACACCTTGATTAGTTGGATCAGCTGTTATATTTTACGTTTGGAGCAAAACTGTGCAGAGCTGTGGTCCTCCAGGATTTGAGTTTGATATGCTGCAAACGAATAGCATTCAGCTGCGCGTCTAGCTCCACCTTTTTATACCCTTTTGTTGTGCTAGATACCCTTTTGAAAGGGTACCTATAAAGTGTAAATGTTACGGTTAATTTCCGGCAACTGGGATGCAGAAAAAAAAAGTTTAATAATGGCCATTAAATAACAGAAATTTACTGTAAAATAATGGACATTAAATTACAGAAATGTCCTTAAATTTTTATTTCTGGTAAATTTCTGTAATTAAACCTCTGTTATTTTACAGTAAATTTCTGTAATTTAAAGGCCGTTATTTTACTTTTTTTTTAAAGCACCTCAGCTGCCGGAAATAAATCAGATTTTTTTCGGTTCGCTTTTCGGTTTACCTTTTGACAGTGGAAACGGCCATAAAAGCGAACCGTACTGTACCACTCAATGAAAACGGGCCATTAGAAAATTTATTGTGTGAAAGCGAACCGCACCAAGAACAAAAGCAACAATGCAACAATTTTAGTTGCTTTAAAACAAAACAATCAATCTACTGGTGTGAAACCACCTCTCTGAGCATGATTGTGGGATCCACATGTGCCCAAATAAATAGAGCTAAGGGGCAAACGTGCCAGGTTCTGAAACAAACATCTAGGTGTGAAAGCACCCTTAACCCCAGGTGAACATGCATCTTTTTAAAGCTCCATTTGTATTTTTTTCAGCAGTAAAACTCCCTTAAATGTACCTAACTCAATTTCCAGAAGTCAGCGGTAAAATCAAAAAAAGGGGTGGGAAAAAGCCTGAAGTTGATTGTGAGCAATGGCTGGAACACTTAGGAAGCAGACAGCAGCCATGCTGGTTTGCGTCTCGCTTCTCTTCATCTCACCTCCTGTTGTGTCCCGCCACCATAATGCTCATCATGACGGGACCTCTTGACTGGGCACGGAAGGCCAGCGGGAGAGTGAGAAACACTGCTGAGACCCGGACTCTGAGTCACCAGCGCTTCTGTCCAGAACAACAGCATCCGCAGGGGCCGCTTCAATGAGAACCCGAAGAGTAAGGGCCGAGATTAAGGAACTAAACATAACTGAGAGCCAGTGCCTGCTTGTTACCGGCTGACCAATTGCTGGCGTTTGTTTCATGTCAGCAAGTTCTTGTGGACATGGTTTAACCCATAATGATTACAGCAGAGGTTTTTGGCCGGCGGGGGTGTTTTATGTGGAGCTCGACCCTCGCTGTGAGCCCAGCTTCATCATCAGGAGTGTTGGGCATTTTGGACATCATCAGCACCTCCACCTGCTGCTTTACTGATTATTAGCAGACACATCAATGTAGAGCACTTGAAATCAGGCTGAGCAAAGAGGAAAAGATCAGTCTGAGCATATGGAGAGTAAGGGATTAGTCAGATACATTAGGGAAGTCAAGTAAATCAGACATTCTTATCATATTAAAATGTTAATTATGAATTTACATAAATATGTAGCTAATGTACTGTTTTTTGTGTAATATATATTTATATATATATATGATGAGGAAGCTGGTTTTTCAGTGTCATTACTGCAGTCTTTAGTGTCACTTGATCTTTCAATAATCATTCTAATATGCCTACTTGGTGCAAAACATTTACTTTTATTATCAATATTTTATTTATTGAATTTTTTTATTTATTTTATTCATTTTTTATTTTATAAAAAAAACTTTACTTTTATCATCAATATTAATTTTTTTAATCCTATTTTATTTTATTCAACATTTTTTGATTATTTTTTTATTTTGAAAAACTTTTACTTTTATATATAATTTTATTTTATAATATTTTTCTATTTCATAAAAAAAATCTATTTTATGTAAAAAAAACTTAGCTTTTATTATCAATATTTTATTATATGTAAAATTTTTATTTTACATATATTTATTTTGGTTTATTTATTTATTTTTATTTTATAAAAACCCTTTGCTTATATTATCAATATTTTATTATATATTTTTTATTTTATTGTATATTATAATTTTATTTATTTATTTTTGAAAATTTTTACTTTTATTATCAATCTTAATAATTTTTAATAATCTTAATATTAAAATTTTTAAAAACCTTAATTTTTTTATCAATATTTTATTTATTTTATATATATATATATATATATATATATATATATATATATATATATATATTTTTTTTTTTTTTATCTTTACTTTCATTATCAATATTTAATTTTTGTTTAGTTTAGTTTAGTCATTAATTTATTTTATTTTTGGCTTAGTCTCTTTATTAATCTGGGGTCGCCACAGTGGAACCACCTATTTTTCCAGCACGTTTTCGCAGCGGATGCCTTTCCAGCTTCAACCCATCACAGGGAAACATCCATGCACACTCATTCATGCACATACACTACGGACAATTTAGCCTTCCCAATTCACCTATAGCGCATGTCTTTGGACTTGTGAGGGAAACCGGAGCACCCGGAGGAAACCCACACGAACATGGGGAGAAATGCCAACTGACCAAGCTGAGACTCGAACCAGCAACCTTCTTGCTGTGAGGTGATCATGCTACCCACTGCCCCACTATGACACCCCTATTTTATATTATTTTATTTTATTTTTAGCCCTATAATGTGAACTTTTTATTATTTTTCTAATATTTCCTGATGTTCTTTTCAACTGATTACAGAACAAACCGCTGTTATCCAATAAATAACTTATCTTGCTTAGTTAACCTACATATGCCTTTAAACTGTACCAAACAATCTCTTGCAAAATAACTAGAAACAATTATGAATAAAAATGATAATCATCATGGATAAAAAATAGCTATTAGAAATGTTATTATGTTTAAAACCTGTTTTAAAAAGTCTTCTCTCCATTAAACGGCACAGGAGGGATACTAATTTGCCTTCAGTTGCATATGCATTCATTAATTCATTTTCTTTTGGCTTAGTCTCATTTTCAGAGGTTGCCACAGCGGAATGAACCACCAACTATTCCATGTTTTACGCAGCGGATGCCCTTCCAGCCATAATCAAGTATTGGGAGACACCTACATACAGCCAATTTAGTGTATGCAATTTACTTGCACCATATGTCTTTGGACTGTGGGGAAATTCAGAACACCTGGAAGAAACCCAGAACATGCAAACTCTACACAGAAATGCCAACTGACCCAGCCAAGATTTGAACCAGTGACCTTCTTGCCGTGAGGTGACAGTGCTAACCACTGAGCCATCGTGCCACCGTGCATATAGAAGAAATGTAAACTCTAACAATTGCATGTAAAATATCATTTCAGGGTTGTGAAGTGTTCCTGCATTTACCTGAATGTTAAACATGTTCACTTACCTTTTAAAACATGCATTCTTGACCTTAAAAGAAAAATGAAACGCTACAGCTGAAGGCTATTTTTGTTTTACAGAATAATATAAAAGATCTGACCAGAACAGACTAAAGAGTTAGATTTCAGGGTTTGCTCTTACGTTGATGCACTCTTTTAAACTACAAACAGCTTCTGCGTGTTTCATATAACAGTTAAATTGCACATTTGTTAAGGATGTCCATTAAGGATTTTTTTTCCTAGGCCACAAAAAGCCCAGCAGAGTCTGAAAGGTCCACACCACCCACTTATAAAAGCTGCTTAAACAGTGGAAAGCATTGGTTTTAATCAAAAGGTGATAGATTGCTTTAATTCTTCAAAGTTTGGTTAAACGAGTGAGTAAAAAAAAAGAAGAAAAATAAGGTACACTCTCAGAAATAAAGGTACGCAAGCTGTCACTGGGGTGATACCTTTTTAAAAGATACAAATTTGTACCTACAAGGTTCATATTAATACCTCAAGGGTACATATTAGTACCTAAAAAGTTTCCACTTAAAATTTGTAGGTACTAGTATATACTCTTAAGGTACCAATATAGAACCTTTAAGTACAAATGTGTACCTTTTGAAAAGGTACCACCCCAGTGACAGCTCTCGTACCTTTATTTCTGAGAGTGTAGAAAGAATGTTTGAAAAAACTGAAGTACTTACTGTAAGCCTGCCTTTTACAGCTTACCAAAATAGACCACATTATGTGGTGCTTTGGTGTGTGTACTTATGAAACGGTACAAAAATGCTTCTTTTTCCTTATTTATTTAGTTTTTATTGTAGCTCTGTTGTAAAATTAATTAAATTACAATTTAAATTTTTCTAAAAATGCTATAAACTATAAGATGCCTTATTATTTGCACATTACCACAATAAATGCTAACTATTAAACTATTCAATTAGAATCTTAATTTTTTTAGATATAATAATCAATCTCAAATGAAAATGTGTGCAATGTAATGCATCTTATGTAACTTCTTTTACATAAACATCTAAATCTAATTGCAGGATTCACTGTTGAGATGCAATCATTTAAGGCGAAGCTTTCATAACGTCTAAAAAGATTTTGTAAAATAATTAAATGAATAATGAATACATTACTAACAGGATAAGTCAAATATATAGGCTAATGTTTGTGGTTGAACAGATCACAAAATTCTGAATCTGAATCGGTTTTAATGCCAAGTGTGCTTTATAATAATTTATAATATAATAATATAATGTTTATAATAATAATAATTCTTTACATTTTTATAGCGCTTTTCTGGACACTCAAAGCACTACACATGGGGAATCTCCTCAACCACCACCAGTGTGCAGCATCCATCTGGATGACATGACGGCAGCCATATTGCACCAGACCACACAACACACACCAGCGGATTGGTGGAGAGGAGACAGAGTGATGAAGCCAATTATGATATGGGGATGGTTAGGCAGCCATGATGGACAGAGGCCAGTGGGCAAATTTAGCCTGTATGCCGGGGTTAAACCCCTACTCTTTTTTGAAGGACATCCTGGCATTTTTAATGACCACGGAGAGTAAGCGATAGCCAGCCCACATTTAAAAAAAATTGTCTGGCCCTTCTGGCATCACAACCTGTACTTACACCGGGAGCAAAGCATCATGTCAGCGTCAAGCTAGAGCGGTGCGTGAGGTGCGCGGGTATGTTTTTTTTTTTTGTCCTGCGCACATGCTCAGTTAACTTGTTGCTTTCACCAGCGTTGGTACAGTTGCACATAGAGAATAACGTCTTTATTCTGGGATTACCACTCTTAATAAATACACTTGGAAGGTCAAAAATTTTCAAAAATCCTTAATAGGGGCTCTTTAATAATCAATGAAATATCCTACCCAATGAATTGCTTGTTATTACTCAGATGACCAAACAGCAGTATATTTAAGAAGAACGTCCAAGTGGTAAAAGTCTGTGCTTGTGGCAGTTGCCGAAACCATTGTAAAATCATTCTTAGCTGTTTATTTCTTAAATGACTGCAGAGATTGGGAGATATCTGGGAGAAGTGTTTCCCCTGCAAAACAGAAGATGGCAAATTTTTCACGCATAAAAGAGATTTGAAAGCTTTAGTATGCAGGCTGTGATGAAACACATCAAAACAGCGTTCAGAGCTGACGACACAGCGTTTGAACTTTAGGCTGACTTTCTTTAGAGCAAGGGGAAAGTCGGACTGTTTCAAGACTCATTTCTTGCCCGGGGATAAAACAAACCTTTTCACCTTGTGACCTTGTGTCCTTCATCTTTGCATGTGGATGAATTCCATGTAATGACTTTAAGAGACACAAGTATGCACTCTTAAGCCATTTAAATGGGTAAAATACATATAGTTTTTACCTCCATAGCCCAAATAATAGTCCATATTTAACCCAAATTTGACCTTTTTTGTTAACTTGACCAAACTTGACCTTACATTGAGTAATTAATACATTACTAACATGTTAAGTAAAATATAAATATACAGGTTAATATTTGTTATATGTATTTTAATGTTTATTATGTAGGCAGATTATATACATACATATACATATACATACATGTATATAAAAATGATAAAATAACTGATTTCTAACACAGTTACTATAGAGCAACTTAACAAAAATAACATATGGAGCCTATTGTTTTAACAACAATCAAATGTGTGTCGGTGCCAATGGAGTAGTGGAAAGTGCACCGACACATGCACTCCGGTGTTTACGGCGACCTGAGTTTGATTCCTGCCTCGAGGTCCTATGCTGATCCTTCCCCTCTCTCTGCTCCCCACACTTTCCTGTCAATTCTCTCTACTGTCCTGTCCAATAAAGATGAAAACCCCCAAAAAATAATTATATATATATATATATATATATATAAAAAACAATAAAATGTGTAATAATATATTCATGTGGATGAAGCATAAACTTAAAAAAATAAATATGGGCAAAATCGTTTTTAACTCAACTGACTTTTTTGAATGTATGTTTTTATAAAATGCACATTAAATAATTAATTCATTAACATGTTAAGTTAAATATAAATATACAGACTAATATTTGTCATATTTATTTTAATATTTATTATGTAGTCAAACTTTATATTTTAGTCAAATTATAAATCTTTGGTCACAAAATTCATGGTTTATTATACTTTTTTGAGCCATGCAGCAGATTTTTTTCTTTGGATAAAAAATTACAAAATAACAGATTTTTTTTTCCCATACAGTGACAACAAAAATAACCTATGCAGCCTATAATTTTAACAACAATCAAATCAACTCCACTGAATACATTTTAAAATAATATCTTATGTAATAATACATTCATGTGGATGAATTGCATATAATGACTACAGGAGACAGAAGCATACACTCATAAAAAAATAACTATGTCAAATATGGGTAAAATCAACAGTTGGTTATTTTTTTTAACTTAATTTATAGCTCAAATGACCCAAATTTGACCATTTTTTATTCATGTTTTTATGTACATTAAATAATTAATATAGTACTAACACTTTAAGTAAAATGTAAATAAGAATATAATTATTTATATATTATATGTAATATATGTATATGTATTTAATATATTATATGTAAATATAAAATGTATATATATATATATATATATATATATATATATTTTTTTTTTTTTTTTTATATATTTTAATTCTATATGCAAATACTTAATTAGTAATACTTAATTGCTATTATTTTATTTTTTGAGTCATGTATCAGATCATTTTTGGATAAAAAAATGACAAAATAACAGATTTAAAGTAATATATTGTGTAATAACATTTGTGTGAATAAATTCCATATAATGACTACAAGAGTTATAAGGATACACTCCTACTCTCAATTTATTTAGCTATAAGTTAACCCATTAAAAGGTTAACTCATTAACTTTTAAGCCATAAGTTAACCCATTAAAAAGCCATTTAGCTATTTAACTTTGGGTATAATGTTATCAACAGCTAGGTTATCTTTGTATTATTATGAAATATATAGCCCAAACTATTTTTTACCCAAATCTGACTATTTATTTTACTATTATTATCTTTTAGAGTGTATGCTTACATCTCTTAGTCATTTTTCATCCATGTATTTTTTTTTTCAGTATCATCGTCTTATTTCAATAAAATGATCTTGCTTTTGACCAGACAGTTCTTCATATTTTGCTCTCCAGTAAAAGCCCCTAATCTCACATTTGTCTGTAGTTTTGAGAAGATCTTAAATGTCACAAACCGAGCTCTTATATGTCAAGATGAAAGAGCGAGTTCTGAGCAGTTTTTCCTTGGGGTGAGTACAAATTTATCTGATAAATTTTTAAGTGTGTTGGGCTACCTGATACATGAACTGCTGCACGGCATTGCTTCTACTGTTACTCTATAATCAAAATGAACGAACCACTCATGAGAGCTCTGCAACACTTTTTTTGACAGTTCAGTTTTGCCCTTTTGTCTCTTCGTCCAATTTTCACATATTTCTTTGGTTCAAATCAAAGTTTGTGATGTGATTCACCTTGCAGCACCTCATGGTTTGGTTCATGGCTTTTTATGCTTTTACAAACGCTTGTTTCAAATCCCTTTTGAGTTTGAAAAATATTTTTAAAGAAACAGTGCTGCTGAAAACTCTGACTGCACTGTAGGTTTAGCTTGCTTGTGATTCTGGAAATTTTTGATTTAACAATGCTTTCCAATTGCATAATGGAATTCAGATATTGGGCATCACAATAGCTCAGTGGTTAGCACTGTTGCCTCACAGCAAGAAGTTCACTGGTTCGAGTCCCCACTGGGCCAGTTTGCATTTCTGTGTGGAATTTGCATGTTCTCCCCATGTTGACATTTGTTTCCTCCGGGTGCTCCAGTTTCCCCACAGTCCAAAGACATGCGCTATATGTGAATTGAATTAACTAAATTGGCTGTAGTGTATGAGTGCGTGTGTGAATGTTGAGCTAGACAGAATTATTAGCCCCCCTGTTTATTTTTTTTCCCCAATTTCTGTTTAACGAAAAGAAGATTTTTTTTTCAACACATTTCTAAACATAATAGTTTTAATAGCTAATAACTGATTTATTTTATCTTTGCCATGATGACAGTAAATAATATTTGACTAGATATTCTTCAAGACACTTCTATACAGATTAAAGTGATATTTAAAGGCTTAACTAGGTTATTTAGGTTAACTAGGCAGGTTAGGGTAATTAGGCAAGTTATTGTATAATGATGGTTTGTTCTGTAGACTATCGGAAAAAAAATAACTTAAAGGGGCTAATAATTTTGACCTTAAAATGGTGCTTAAAAAATAAAAACTGCTTTTGTTCTAGCCGAAATAAAGCAAATAAGACTTTTTCAGAAAGAAAAAAATATTATCAGACATACTGTGAAAATTTACTTGATCTGTTAAACATAATTTGGGAAATATTTATTTTTAGCTGTGTCTGAGAGTTTTATTTATTTTATAGTTTATTTCACATTTCTTGTTTGTAAAGGCTAAATACAAATAAAAAGTGAACATTTATTTTTTTTGTACTGTTTTTATTTAAAAAAGAAAAAACATTATAAGAGCCTGGAGGTATTATAGACTTTGCAAATTCAGTTTGCAAACATTTGTAGGTACAGCGTTCTTGGCAGTTTTTTCCTGTGTTTTTAATATTGTCCATATCGATATCGGAATTATATTGTATCTACCAAAATTAAGAAATATATTGTGATATAAATTTTTGCCATATTGTCCAGCCCTGCTGGAGTTTTTTTTTTTTTGCAGTTTTAGTTTTTTGCAAATCTTCCAGAGGCCGATGTGTACGCTTTTTCAGATCTTAAGTTCGTCTTGCTATTGCCATTCGCGCCTACTGTTTTCACAAAAATCCACCAGAGGCCGTTGTCGACTGACTGACTGACCAATCGACTAACTGACTGATCAACTGACCCACCCTCCTCCTTCCCTAAACCCAACCAATATTGTTTTCAAAAGCACCGATTGACCTGCCCACCCACTTCCCTAAACCCAACCTACAGTTTTAAAAGCAGTCCAGAAAAAGAAAAGCGCTCGTCTGATTTTTACCACGTTTTCAGATTTTTCCACATTCTCACCCTGTTATTTACTTTATTTAATTTTTTGGCTTCTGTTTTTGTCTTACCCGCTTTCTGAAACCATTCAATGACTGGAACCCCGTTATCGTGGTCAACTCCTCTCTGCGTCTCAAGTCAGCTGAAATACATGGCGAGCTAATGGACAAACTGGTAACAGCGGGAAAGCCGTCCAAACAAAGGTAAGTGGTCAGCTGGTAAGCACGAAAAGGAACGGCATCATACCACCCCCGTAGCATTTGTTTTAAAGATGAAATGCAGCCATACGTACTTCTGGCTACATAATTCATGATCTCCAGAAATATAGACGGTGTATGTTTTCAGAATAAGCCTGTGTTGAGATATTTTGAAGACAGTTGGAAACCGGTAATCATTGACTTCCATTTGTTTTTCCTACTATGGAAGTCAGTGGTTACTGGTTTTAAGATTTCTTCAGAATATCTCCTATTGTGTTCAACAGAAGAAAGAAAGTCACCACTTTAGGGAGAGTAATTAGTGAGTCAATTTTGGGGTGAACTGTGCCTTTTAGATTGCTTGTATGGAATTTAATCAAGAACTAGCCTTAAGCTTCGACTCTGACAGCTACTAATAATCTCAATAAAAGTGTCTTGATTATTCATATATTAATTTTCCTTCTACTTAGTCTCTATGTCAGGGGTCACTACAGCGGAATGAACCACCAACTATTCCGGCACATGTTTATGCAGCGGATGCCCTTTCAGCTGCAGCCCAGTACTGGGAAACATCCATACACACTCATTCACACACTCATACACTACGGCCAATTTAGTTTATTCAATTCACCTATAGTGCATGTCTTTGGACTGTGGAGGAAACCCACACGAACATGGGAAGAACATCCAAACTCCACACAGAAATGCCAACTAGCCTAGCCAAGACTCAAACCAGCGACCTTTTTGCTATGAGGCAACTATCCTAACCACTGAGCCACCGTGTTGCTGTCCCTTTATGAATTTCTTAAAGTTAAATATTTTTAAAATATACATATTAACTGTGCATTAGTTGCTAAGAATCTTCCCGTTTTTCTCTTTTCAAGTTTAGCATTGAAATTCAGGGTCAACAGCGCACTTCTAAATTATTCGTTTGCAAAGTTCCTCAACCTCGATTTTATTGCATTAATCAGCATGTTCATTTCACGCTACCTGTAGCACGGATCCAATCAAAAGTAACAGTATTACAATTGAAGCTGACTACACAGACAAACACATAAATAAATGACAATGCCAGTGGATATATCAATGTTCAGTCAGAGGTCCAGATCAACTCCAGAGAGCCATTCAGATGAGTATAAAACATGACAGTATTGGCAGGTCCCCAGACAGAGAAGTGCTTAGCTTTCACAAAGCAGGATTCATAACAGTGCTCTATACTTCTATACCGGGCCCATATTGAGCGCTTGTGACACATGAAACTGCCAGTCCATGATGAGAAATAACCACTGTCAGCTTTTATCCCAGCTTCAAAAGATTTAAACCTCAGTGGAGAGATTGGACAGAGCGAGGCCGAAGCGGAGCAGAAGAGATCACGATTAACGGAGGTGGGTCATTTGCTAAATCGCACTCATTGTTTTAGCAATTTCAGATTACACAGATGACACTACTACAAAAAAGGCAAATATGGGGATGTTTATGTTGTACATTTTAAAGGGATAGATCACCAAAATATTTACTTTTTGTCATAATTTACTCACTCTTGAAACCAATTTGAGTTTTTTAAGTTCTTTAAGTTTAATATTTTATAGGGATAGTTCATCCAGAAATGACTATTTTGTCATCATGAACTCAGCCTTGAAACCAGTTTGAGATTTTTCAGTTGAAAATGAAAGAAGATATTTTGAAGAATGTTGGAAATCTGTTGTAAATTGACTTCCATAGTAGAAAAACAATGGAAATCAATGATTACTGTTTTTTTCCAACATCCTTTAAAATATCTTCTTT
>CAIGQZ010033037.1:3945555-3961820 GCA_903798205.1 Danio tinwini
TCTAATGAATAAGAACTAGTATCTAACAAATAAGAACTAGTATCTAATAAATAAGCACTAGTATCTAATGAATAAGAACTAGTATCTAATGAATAAGTACTATAATGAATAAGAACTAGTATCTAACAAATAAGTACTAGTATCTAATGAATAAGAACTAGTAAGATAGATAGATAGATGGATGGATGGATGCATGCATGCATGCATGGATGGATGGATGCATGCATGCATGAGAGTAGAGTCTAAAGCTGTAGTTTGTGCAGGTGTTTGGCGTGAGGCAGTATTTGGAAGATGCTCTGCAGTGTGGTGAGGTGATCTGGCAGAGGGGTTTGCTGAAGAAGGGTTATGGACTCTGCCATGGAGCTGCTGGAAACGCTTACGGCTTACTGGCCCTTTACAAGATCACCCAGGATCCCAAACACCTCTACAGAGCCTGCATGGTGAGTCCTATCACAAATGGCATAGTCAAAATATCTTGAGGGGTGGCACGGTGGCTCAGTGGTTACCACTGTCGCCTCACAGCAGGAAGGTCTGGGAAATGTATGCATATTCTGTGTGACGAATGGAGAATGTTATAAATCACTGTGCTGGCAGGAGGGGATCCGTCATTGCCTGTTGTGTGAACAGAGGCATGATGGGGTTTGATGTCTTCTCATCTGCAGTTTGCAGACTGGTGCATGAATTATGGGAGACATGGCTGCCGGACTCCAGATACACCGTTCTCACTGTTTGAAGGTAGAGTAAACGTTGTACTTGCATATCTACAGAATTATGAGGTTTGTGAGATTTTCTTTGATTTGTTTATTGGTTTATGCTCCTCAATGCTTTATTTATTTGATGGCAAACACTGAATTACTGTGAAATATTATTACAATTTAAAATGCTTTCTGTTTGCATATATTTTCAAATGTTACTTATTTTTGTAAAATAAATCTGCCACTTTACAATAAGGTTTTATTAGTTAATTTATTTACTGACAAACTAATTATGAACAATACTTATACAGCATTTATTAATCATAGTTCAGCATTTACTAATGCATTATTACTGAGGTCCAGCCTCCTGCACCTAGACTGCGGCTCTGCACAAGACGTTTGGCCATAGGAAAATTAGAAAACATAGGAAAATCTTCACTTTCGCCAATTGGTGAAGTTTTTTCCTCACCGCTGTCGCCACTGGCTTGCATGGTTTGGGATCTGTAGAGCTGCGCATCGATGGAATTGCTCCACAGTGTTTGGACTCTCAGTAGTGATTATTAACCCACACTACACTGAGCTAAACTGAACTGAACTTAAACTCTGAAAACTGAACTGACACTGTTTCACATAGAAGATTATAGTGAATTGAAGCTGCTTTGACACAATCTACATTGCATAAGCGCCATACAAATAAAGGTGAATTGAATTGAATTGAATATTAGCATAATGCATTATGAACATCCAAATTCATGCTTGTTAGTTAATGCATCATGAGTTAACATGTGAACAACACAGTAACAATGAACACTGGTATTTTCATTAACTAACATGAAGAAATATTGTAATAAATGTATTGCTCGTAGTTTGTTAATGTTAGTAAATGCGTCAAAAGACATTAACTAACACAACCTTATTGTAAAGTTACCAAACAATCTTTACTTTTGCAGACATTAATTGATTTTATGCTCAATGGTATTTCTTACTGTTATCAGTATTGAAAACAGTTGCTGCTTAATATTTTTTGTAGAATCCATGATACAGTTGAATCAAGTTTCTCAGATCAATAAAACCTTTGACAGCATTTATTTAAAAAAGGAAATGTTTTGTAACATTATAAAGGTCTTTAATGTAATTTTTTAAATCAATTTCATGTATCTTTGCTGATTAAAAATACCAATTTCTTTCTTTCAAAAAAAGGAAAATCTTACAATTACCTCTATTAATTAAAAGTTGTATAGCTGGTCCCCTGTTATTTTCTTTTTACAAAATAATTAATATGTTTACTATGCCTTTAGTACCTACGTTTACTGTTGGATAGCACTGGTGGGTGGTTGGTTGGGGAAATGCATGTTTTTTTTGTTAAATGATTATTTTTATGACTGTTGTTTGTTGTTGGTTTATTATTATTATTATTTTTTCAAATGTCTAATTGTTAGAATGCAAGTTTTGTTTATGTTTAAAGAGCCCCTATTATAGGTTTTTGAAATTGACCTTCCATGTAGTGTGTAACACAGCTTTAAGTGAAGTGAAATATCCAGCTAAAGCTTAAATCTGAAAGTGGACATTTTTTAAAACTATTGATTCATCTATAAAAGAGTCGACTCATAGTGGTTTAAATAAATCGTCTTGATAATGAGGGTTTAGCTGTTTTGGCGTGACGTCGATACAAAACATAATGGTTGCGCGCGCAGACCCACAAAATTTTTACTACGACCACTAACACAGCAGCAAAGACAAACAGATCCTGAAGTCATGAGTAATGAAGACGCTGTGCTTACCTGGATATTATTGGAAGTGTGAGGGAAAGAAGTGCTTCAGCAATCTACATGCTTACAATGAACTTTCAGTACATAGCTCATGGATTAGTTTCTTCCTCCATTTGGTTACACCAAATTATGTGACCATCCTATTCTGTGACCGCTGTTCTCATTGTTTGGCTTAAACTTGCTCCCAAAACAGGCAAACAGCATACATACTGTCACGTGATTGACAGTGCACATTGGGCACTCAAGGGCACTAAGCTGTTTGTATTTAAAAAACATTAAATTTTTCTGTGTAAAAATACAAGGGATTTTATATATACTAGTATTGAACAGTTCATTCCAGCGCATTCATGCGAGAGTATGTATGCTGTGGGAGCGAGTTGAACCTAAACAGTGAGTACATCGCCTACCAGGGTCGCAGAATACGATGGTCACAGAATTTGGTGTAACACGTGCAAAATAAGGACAGATTATTAGGTGCAAGTCAAACAAAGGCACGCTGGACTTCGGACTGGTGCACAGCACTGGAAAGGCGATGGGAGCCTGCAAAGATAGCTTGTCAGACCCCCGGGCTGGGTATGTGATTTGTTGGACAAATCAGAGTACAGGTAAGCCCTGAGAACCTATAACACGCAAGAGGTGCCACAGCAATGGTTGCAAATAGAAATGATCTACAGCTGAGAAGGGAGAAAAGCTCCAAAATGAAAGATAATTAATGAAATCAGACCTGGCCCATGACACATTTCATAAGTGTAAGTAAATAGCTGCCTCTTTGTTTTCTCTAGCTTGTAAAGTATGTATTTAATTCTGTTGTTACTTGTAACCGCTTGCACTGTATCAGGTTAACTCTATATTCCCATATCGCGTCTAATGCCTTGTTGAAAACGCGACGCATGCTGCTTTGTTTTCGGATTTAAATGCATTTGTGGTGTTTAACTTTACTGCTTTCGGGGGTGAGGTGTCTGAATAACACTGTTGAGAACCGGGTACTGTTTACTGTGGTGGTAGTAAGTTTACTTTGAAGCATGTTTCGGGCATCCACTGCGATCGGATCCTATACCAATGTTGGTGACCTGGGGGCTTGATAAACCACGTTAGGAATTTTACTGTCTCGTGCCGAACGCTGTCGACCAATCGCAACAGGCTGTCATCGGTCCAATCAGCGCAGATTAACTTTGCGCTAAGGAGGGCTTTGGGAACAAATGAATCGCTGAACGATTTATATGGGAGTCGCTAGAATAATTAGGTAAAATTAAATGCATATTATAAGACCATGAAAGTGTTTTTTGACCTTGCATGCATATCAGCCTGTTGTTGGAGACCCATGAAACCGAAATATGATTTTCAAGTGAATGTCTATGAAAATTTCTAATAATAAAAATATTGAACAAAAAGTTTTATAGTATTTGAGGAAATTAATGGATAAGTACGCTTGGGAAATTTTGTTTACCTTTACAATTTATAATTATTTGTTTGAGTAAATTAAATTTTTGTTCTGTTCGGCAAACTACTTATGACATTTCTTCTAATGTTGTCATTTAGAGCACAAAATTTGTCAAAATAACAAGAAAGGCAATAATAATAATAATAAATGACAAATAATAATCAGGGTTTGTAAAGGTGCTGAAAACCCTTAAAAGGGCTTGAATTTTAGTCTAGTGTTTTCATGATTTGAAAAGTGCATAGGTTTTGGATGAAGTGCATGAAAATTTGATTTATATAACATAATTTATCTTTTTAAGTAGGTAATAATTTTCTATAATAGGGCTTAATTTGTGTCAGAACACTCTGGATCTGGCACCTCTGAAATCTGATCCAGCACCTCATTTACCTATCCCACTCCTCAATCGCTGTCCTCCCCCATCCGCTGTTCACATACACTTTCGCGGCTTCCTAAACCTCTTTATTTTCGTCTGCAACACCCCTGCCCCGCTCACTTTTGTCCGCGACACCCCTCCGCCATCCACAGCACCAGCAACTCATCATTTTGTAGACTTTTTTTATCTACACTCTTAAAAATTAATAAAATTAAGATAAGATGAGAGATACATAAAATACACATTTAAGATGTGCGGAAATTACATATAAGAGAGTAAATGACAGTAAATCAGTGTTGGGCTAGGGACAAACATGCCATCAAAAATATTTCTTAGAATGCTGTAGTATACTACACTATACTTTACAATAGCAAATAATATGTGATTTAATGTGATCAAGTATGTATATGTATATATAATTTGCCACACGTCATTTTAAAAGGCTGTAATAATTTGAAAATCTTAAATTTGACTTAAGAACCCGGAAATACAATAAATTATTATTTAATAATAATAAGTTACAAAAAACTATTTCAGTTTGTCTGAAGAGCAAAAAAAAGGCTTTGCAAATAAAATTAATGTAATTTTAAGATGTGAGATACATTTAAGATGTGAGAAAATTATACATAAAAGAGTAAATTACAGTAATTCAGTGTCAGGCTAATGACAAACATGCCATCGGAAATGTTCCTTAGAATACTATACTACACTACACGATACTATACTACAGCATTATGTGTAGTTATTATGTGATTTAATGTGATCAAGTATGTAAATATATCATTTGCCACACATGTAATTTTCAAGGCTGTAATAATTTAAAAATCCACCTGGAGAGAGCTTAAAAAGTGCTTAAATTTGATATAAGAACCCTGAAATACAATAAATAATTATTTTATAATAATAAATTACAAAAAACTATTTCAGTTATATTCATTTTTAGACAGCACGAAAGCTCAAAATGGTTTAAAAAAAGTCAATATTTGATAGAATAAGCCTAATATTAAACCACAACTAATAAAAACATTTGTTATTTTGACCAATTAATGTCTGAAGAATAACAAAAATGCTCTAAATATCAGGTTTGACTCTCAATTCATATCTGAACGCATCATTGTTTATCATGTTTTTGTTCTGATGGAAAGAGCTTGAAAAGTGCTTAAATTTGACTTAAGAACCCGGAAATACAATAAATAATTATTTAATAATAAAAAATTACAAAAATCTATTTCAGTTTGTCTGAAGAGCAAAAAAAGCCTTTGCAATTAAAATTATTGTAATTTTAAGATGTGAGATACATTTAAGATGTGAGAAAATTATACATAAAAGAGTAAATTACAGTAATTCAGTGTCAGGCTAGGGACAAACATGCCATCAGTAATGTTCCTTAGAATACTATACTACACTACACTATACTATACTACAGCATTATGTGTAGTTATTATGTGATTTAATGTGATCAAGTATGTACAGTTGCAATCAGAATTATTGAACCCCCTTTGATTTTTTTTTTCTTTTTAAAATTTTTCCCAAATGTTGTTTAACAGAACAAGGAAATTTTCACAGTATGTCTGATAATATTTTTTTCTTCTGGAGAAAGTTTTATTTGTTTTATTTTAGCTAGAATAAAAGCAGTTTTTAATTTTTAAAACCCATTTTAAGGTCAAAATTATTAACCCCTTTAAGCTATTTATTTTTCCATAGTCTACAGAACAAACCATCATTTTACAATAACTTGCCTAATTACCCTAACCTGCCTAGTTAACCTAATTAGTTAAGCCTTTAAATGTCACTTTAAGCTGTTTAGAAGTGTCTTGAAAAATATCTAGTCAAATATTATTTACTGTCATCATGTCAAAGATAAAATAAATCAGTTATTAGGGAGGAGTTATTAAAACTATTATGTTTAGAAATGTGTTGAAAAAATCTCTCCGTTAAACAGAAATTGGGGAAAAAAATAAACAGGGGGCCTAATAAATCAGGGGGTTGAATAATTCTGATTGCAACTGTATATGTATGTAAATATATCATTTGCCACACATGTAATTTTCAAGGCTGTAATAATTTAAAAATCCGCCTGGAGAGAGCTTAAAAAAGTGCTTAAATTTGACTTAAGAACCCTGAAATATAATAAATAATTATTTATCACAAAAAACTATTTCAGTTTATATTCATTTTTAGACAGCACAAAAGCTCAGGATGGTTTTAAAAAAGTCAATATTTGACAGAATAAGCCTAATATTAAACCACAACAAATGAAAACATTTGTTATTTTGACCAATTAATGTCTGAAGAATAACTAAAATGCTCTAAATAACAGGTTTGACTCTCAATTCATATGTGAAAGCATAATTGTTTATCATGTTTTTGTTCTGATGGAAAGAGCTTGAAAAGAGCTTACATTTGAGTTTGGAAGAGGCATAAGGAACCTAAATAATAATAAATATTGTTTATTTATAATAAATTACAAAACCAAATTCAGTTTATATTCTTTTTAGAGAACACGAGAGCTCAGGCTGGTTAAAAAAGTCAATATTTGATAGAATAAGCCTAATATTCAACCACAACTAATAAAAACATTTGTTATTTTGACCAATTAATGTCTGAAGAACAAAATGCTCTAAATAAAAGGTGTGACTCTCAATTCATATCTGAACGCATCATTGTTTATTATATTTGTGTTCTTAAGGGATGGCAGGCACAATTTATTTCCTGGCTGACCTGCTGCAACCAGCTAGAGCCAAGTTCCCTTGTTTTGAGGTGTAAAGGTAACTACATTGCTTTTTTTTTCCTCACCGTCCAGACATTATTACACAATTAAAGCTGTTGTTAACTTCAGTTTGTCATATTGCAGGTTGTTCGAGGATGTATGCAGAGTTTAGCTTAAGCTTCTCCGAGCTGGAAGGAGTGTCCTCTGATGGTGGATTAGTACTGTCTCGCTCTGCATGTGCGTCTGCATGCCTCGGCCCTGTCTCAATTCATGCTAAATCTTACGAGAGGTGTGTATATGTGGAGAACAGTGCACTTGAGAGCTTTTTTTTTTTTTTTCCTCCCCCTATTAGAAGAAGGTGGATGTGAATCTTGATTATATAGATGAGAGTTGATTTGAAACTATAAATTTAAAAGGATAGTTCACGCAGAAATGAAAACTCTGCCATTTACTCACTTTGTTCAAAACCTTTTTGAGTTTTTTCTTATTATTATTGAACACAAAAGATGATATCTTAAAAAAAAAAAGCTGGTCGCTTTTGGGTAACCACCCCAAACCACCCATAACCACCCATTGACTTCAAGGATTTTTCATGTGCCGACAATCAGCATTCTTCAAAAATATCTACTTTTGTGTTCAACAGAAGAAAGAAACTCATAAAGGTTTAAAATCAACATGTTGATGGTAAATTAAATTTTTGGGTGAACTATCCCTTTAAGCTTTTAAAAAAAACGTTTAATATGTTTAACAGATTGCACTGATTTTTGTTTGTACATTTTTGATGTTCTTGAATGTGTGTTTGGTATTATATATTACTAAGACTCATTGAACATTTATTATTTTGATGTATCTGTTAGGATAGGATTTTTTTAGGTTTAGGATATTGTGATATGACAAAAAAAAGTGTAACAGCGTTTTAAAACTAATAATTGCATTCATATGCTTTGAGTAAGATTACTGCTTTGCTTTCTGTCTTAAAATGAGTTTATTTTGATAATACTAATAGTGGTATCAGAGGATGTGCTGCAAAAAAATGTTTGTTTTTTAAAAGATGGTAGTAAAATATGTTAGCATTTGCCTTTTTCGGTATAATTTGTACATTTTCATCTGCACAGCAATAAAAATAACAAAACCATATATGTTATCTGGTAACTGTTCTGTTTACATTAATATCCAGGGTGTCTGCGGGGTCTTAAAGTTTTACATTTTTTTAAAAACTAAATTTTAGGCCTTAAAGTCTTAGATTCACTAAAATACTGTCTTGTAGGTCTTAAATCATTTTTAACAGGTTTTAATTTTCCTATGTCAGGAATGTATTTTCCCAATCAGGCTAACATTCATCTAATCACTAACATTCCATCTCAATAAAAGCTTTAACAAAAGATTATTTATTAACTCTATTTACCAATAGGGTTTAATTATCTTCTTACAATTACATTTTTTTAATATATTTTTAATTGGGCAATTGGAAAGAATCCTTAGCGTTTAGCCTTGTGCAAGTCTGAAATTTCATTCATTTGGTCTTTAAAAGTCTTAAATTTGTCTTGAATAACCCTGTAGAAACCCTGGTAACGAAGTATAGTGTAGATTATACATCATGGGTGTGAAAGAAAATGACTTGTACAGCTGTTGGATCTGATTGGACAGTTCCACCATCTAGTGGTTTGTTGTTCCATAATAAACTGATAAAACCGGCTCAATACTCTATATACTTACTTACTCCCAGGGCCATTTATAACGAAGTTGATATTTAGCCACACCATATTGGTGTTTCACAACATCTAGTTTTTATGAGGTGAGTTGTTAGCAAAACGCTCAACCCCCAACCTGGAGTTGGCCATTGGAAAAATCTCTTAGCGTTTATCCTTGTGTAAGTCTGAAATTTCATTCATAATGGTCTTAAAAAGTCTTAAATTTGACTTGATGAAACCCGTAGAAACCCTGAATATCACATTAAAGGGATAGTTGGTCACACTAGCAAGATGTTTCTGCACATAAGTGATATTTCAGTTATTAAGGAAATGTTCAGTGTTTTCTATAATGTTTTTATTCTAGAGAAAGTCTTATTTGATTTATTTTGGATAGAATAAAAGGAGTTTTTAATTATTTAAAACATTTTAAGGTCAATATTATTAGCCGCATTGAGCAAAAAATTCACCTAATTGAGCCTTTAAATGTCACTAAGCCCAATACTAGTATCTTTAAAAAAATCTAGTAAAATATTATGTATTGCCATCATGGCAAAGATAAAAGAAATCAATTATTAGAAATGAGTTATTAAAACTATTATCTTTAGAAATGTGTTGAAAAATCTCTCGTTGAACAGAAATTGGTGGTTCAAATATAAAAGAATAAAAATTTTACAAGAGCGCTAATAATTCTGACTTCAACTGTACATCATTATGCGACAGGAATCTTGTGCTCCAGACTATCATGAAATCATTCAAGTTTGACGAGAATGTGGATTAAAGGTAATCATGTTACTAATAATGTTCAGTTTTGTCTAAATGTGTCATCAGGATCAGGAGCGGCTGGAATTAATTTGATTTTGTCTGTATGTGTTTTTTTTGACTCTCGTAGTGCTGGTAGACATTGACTTGCATTATATGAATCTCCAAGGACCGCTGGTTCAGCTAAAAACCTTCTTGTATGTTCTAGTCACCCACCTCTTGAATGGCCTGAGGGTGAGTAAATTAGAGTGAACTGTCCCTTTAAGGATTCTGGAAGTGACTGCCACAAACATTTGTTTTTCCACTGGGTGGAGCTATAGAACTCTACAATTGAATATTGGCTAGTAGGAAAAACAAATATTGTGGAAGTCATTGGTTACCCACTTCAAAATCGTCTTTTGTGTTCATCAGAAAAGAAAGAAACTCAGGGAGAGTAAATGACAGATGTTTCAGTTTTGGGTGAACTATCTGAAGTACTGAACATGTGTTTTATTTTATTTGAAATCAGTCTGTGAAAGGAAATAAAAACAAACTAGGCAGTTGTAAATGTAGAATGCTTTGTATAATATTTTTGTGGGTTTGGGAGCAGGTGTGACCAAACAAGGAGTCGTTTATTTATCACTGCCGGTTTTACAATGGTGATTAAGTAATAAGCTTACTGTTTTGTTTAGTTTTTTAAAGCAGAATATCTGACTTTAGCATTGTTTTTCAGTTAAACAAGTATGCTCACTTGGGATGTTTCCTAAATATCTGCACACATATTATGGTATTGTTATGCTTTAGAAGAGTCAAAAACTTACATACAGCACCTTTAAGTAGATTGAACATAAAACAATCAAGTTGTCCCAAACAGATCCTCAAAAATGGTGTTGTTTCAGCTCATTTTAAATAAGCAGTTTGAACAAACATCATTTCTTTGAGTGAATCTGAATATTTGACTTCTCGTGCCTGTGGCAAATCCAAATAAGGCTGGTATGTTCTCAAGCACCGATGGACAATGCTTGGCCCGCACGACAGCTTTTTTTAAACACTGGACTCCTCAGTGCCTCTTCCAGCTGATCTGAGGCCAGTCTCGGCATACGCGTATGAGTGTAACCTCAAACATCTAAGAAACTGAAGCCCAGCAGCGTAACCTGAGCAGCTGCTTTACGATATGCAGTTTGGGGTGTAAGTCGTGTCAGCCACCCTTGAGGTGCTACCGTCCCGCTTCAGAGCAACTCTACACCCCCTGGAAGAGGGGCTAAATATAGAGGTCATCTGTGATGGGGCGCGTCTGCAGCTTTTAGAGCCAAGAGTCCCGAGACTCAGGCCAGGAATGGAATGTCTTTGCAATGGCTGCTCCTTTAGTTTGTAGTAACACATGTAATTGCATGAAGGACTGGGTGAAACTAAACTGCACTATTACTTTATTACTGCAATAAGGCTGTGCGAAATTTAAGCTTTTCAATTTCTGTCATGAAGCTTACATGGTTATGTTACTTATGTATTATTAATAATGATATTATATTTTTATTTTAAGCTGAAATTAAAAGTATTTACATTGAAATTTTTAATAAAATTCTCTCAAAGTACATACAAATTATAGAAAATAGTAGAAGTCATAATAATAATAATAAATAGATATTGTCTGTATTTATTTTTGAGTTTAAGTAAAAAAAGAAATTATATGTTTTATTCTGTGAAGGTCTGATTACATTTCTTCTACATTTCAAATAAAATAGTAATTCAGAGTTTTTTATTTTATTCATTTTTATATAAAAAAAAAAACCAAAAGTTAATTTGTTGTGATGGAAAATCAAGGTTATTCAACCAAATATTGATTTCTTAATGTGTTCTTAATGTAATCAAACTTTTTTGTGTGTGTTTTCAAGTGCCAACTGCAATCAAATGATTCACAGAAACAACTTTTTTGCAATGACATTTAGGTTGTGATCAACTTCAGTCATGTGATAAAGTTAGTAGACCCTATTGAATTTCATGGTTTTCCATATCAGGACATAATAAAAAAAAATCTATAAAATCCTTGGAAGGTTTTAAAATTTGGAAGATGGCCTCAACACAACCTCAACATCACATGACATCTCACATCTCATTATTTCATTTATTCATTCATTAATTCATTCATTTTCTTTTCAGCTTAGTCTCTTTATTAATCAGGGGTCACCACAGCGGAATGAACCGCCAACTTATCCAATGTATGTTTTACGCAGCGGATGCCCTTCTAGCTGCAACCCATCACTGGGAAACACCCATACACTCTCATTCACACTCGTACACTATACGGACAATTTAGCTCACCCAATTCACCTAAAGCACATGTCTTTGGACTGTGGAGGAAACCCACGTGAACACGGGGAGAACATGCAAACTCCACACAGAAATGCCAACGAATAAAGTGAAGATGGAAAAGCCATTGGTGACACCTGTTCATGTTCGCCTGTTGATCAGTTTTAAGCAGAACTTACTTGGTCTTCATTTACTGGATAAACTTCTCAGTCTCTCAGAACATTCTGGAAGAGTTTTGGAGGTTTTTTGCACAGCTCTCTCCATTTCAATCAGGTTGAAGACCTGAAATTATTAGCTCTCGTGTGATTTTTCTTTCTTTCTTTTTCATATATTTCCCAAATGATGTTTAACAGAGCAAGGAATTTTTCACAGTATTTCCTATAATGTTTTTTTTTTCTTCTGGAGAACATCTTATTTGTTTTATTTCTGCTAGAATAAAAACAGTTTTTAGATAGTCTACAGAACAAACCATCGTTATACAATGACTTGCTCAATTATCCTAACTTGCCTAATTAACCTAGTTAAGCCTTTAAATGTCACTTTAAGCTGTATAGAAGTATCTTGAAAAATATATAGTTAAATAGTATGTACTGTCATCATAGCAAAGATAAATAAATCAGTTAGAAATTAGTTATTAAAACTATTAAGTTTAGAAATGTGTTGAACAAATCTTCTTTAAAAAGAAATTGGGGAAAAATAAAGCTAATAATTCTGACTTCAACTGTACATATTCAGATTTGGGCCCAAACCCAATTCTACCCCTTAACCCTTGCCCTTACCGCTACCCCTCGTTTTGCGCGTTCATGTGAAGGGGTAGTGGTGTCCCAATTCTCTTTAGCTTGAAGGCGTAGGGCTAAGGGGAAGGGGTATACACCCCTCCGAGCGAAGATTTTTCAGGACCACACTCATTACCAAGGGGTAAGAAAATTTCCCAGAATACACCAGCTACATCGGCAGATTCGCTGCACCCGAAAGTAAGGAGAGCCACAAATTAGTATTTTTGTCATTATTACGAATTTTAACAGCAAACAAGCACATTAAGCACACAAGTTTTAATATATTTATAACCGCGTTCATGTTTTATCGTCATGCTTTTATAAAAAAAAATGCAAAAATAAAAACCGCTAAATTTCACTATCTATAATCCCTAATAATAACTCCTGTACAGCAGTCCCACAACATTCTGACACTCGATGACACTCGAATACTCTGTCAGAAAAGTCTAGTGGCTGAGAATGAGCGTTTTACAGTGTCTGCTATAATGTTAATGTTGTTTTTGGTGTTTACATAGATAAATATGGCCACGGTGTAAATGCGCAGTATAGTTACAATCTTATTGCCACATTAGATCATTATGATAACATGATATATGCCTTAGTGATTTCCTGAAGATAAATACCAAAAAATAACACAACTGGAATAACTACAGCAGTCGCGATGGTCTGAACTCATATGAAGCAAGAGATCATGATGACATACGATGACATGTGCAGGTGTTGAAGTGCGGTCCCAATTCTTAGAGGTAAATTTTGAAGGCCTTCCCCTTCACACTCGTTTTTAAAGGCCAATGGGAAGGTAGGGGTACAAAAATAGAATTGGGATTGGTCCTTGGTCTTTTTTGATCCAGGTCAAGACAACCAATAAAAAAGTTTGAACATACTTGATCAGCTAATGTCAATACAGATTAGTGAATGTTTGCTATAGCCTTGGACAGGCATCACAGAAGAGTAACTAAGATATCATCATCACATTAACTACTGTATAAACATGAGCATGTCAGTCCGTGTAGCCTTGTGATTAAACACATTGCGCAACAAGTTCGATTTCCAGCTCGTGGTTCTTTGACAATCCCACTCCTCTCTTTTTCTAGCCCAGCTTTCCTGTCATATTCATCTTCTCTCTTGTTGGCACAGCATCAAAAAATATATATATGAACATGAGCCACTATTCTTTGACAACTATGAAGTGTTTGGGTTATATCAACAATTTAATGATTTCACAAATAATCGGCAAAACATGTACTAGCTTTGAATTAAAGGTGAAAATAACTGCAATAATCATACTTTTATGTATTATTATATTAGAAAATATTATATTTTTTACACTGTGTAAGTGGAAAAACTTCACAAGTACCATTCCGAACATAAGGTTTACCTTTAAAGTGTTATGTTTAAGATGTTACCCAAATTATTACATATTAAATATCTATTTACATTATTTATAATCACATTATGAAAATAACTGTTGTTATGGAAGGGGTTAAATTATACTGATTATCGTAGTGCATTTTACATCTTAGTTTACCACTTTGTTGAATTCAATGCGTTACTTTCAGTGCAAATATTGTAAAATATGATTTCAATTTCTGAGAGAAAATAAAACTACAAATACACTTCATTGGACATCCACACGTAGACAAGACATCACCTATATACTATATAACTGCAGGTTTACTACATTTACATATTCAGTTGAAGTCAGAATTATTAGCCACCTTTTGAATAATTTTTTTTTTAAAGGATTTCACAAATGATGTTTAACAGAGCAAGGAAATGTTCACAGTATGTCTGATAATATTTTTTCGGTCACACTTTATTTTGATGGTCCATTTGTTGAATTTAAGTTTCATTGCAACTAATTATCATTAGATTACAAGTAGCCTGTTAGGTTGGGGTTAGGGTTAGGGTTAGTGTAAGTTGACATGTAATTGCAAAGTTTCTTATAGTCTGTTAAATGTCTGTTGAAGGACTGTTAGATGTCAGTGTCAACAGATATTAAGCAGACAGTCTACTAATACTCAAATGGACCATCAAAATAAAGTGTTACCATTTTTTCTTCTGGAGAAAGTCTTATTTGTTGTATTTCAGCTAGAATAAAAGCAGTTTTTAATTTTTAAAAACCATATTAAGGTCAAAATTATTAGCCCCTTTAAACAATATATTTTTTTTCACAGTCTACAAAACAAACCATCATTATACAATAACTTGCCTAATTACCCTAACCTAATCAACATAGTTAAGCCGGTAAATGTCACTTTAAGCTGTTTAAGTGTCTTGAAAAATATCTAGTAAAACATTATTTACTGTCATCATGGCAAATATAAAATAAATCAGTTATTAGAAATGAGTTATTAAAACTATTATGTTTAGAAATGTGTTGAAAAAAATCTCTCGGTTAAACAGAAATTGGGGGGGGGATAAACGGGGCTTCAACTGTAACTTTAACTGATACAGTTATTAGTAATTATTTAATTAAAGTTATATGCTATCTTTAACTTTATTATAATTACTACTATTAAAGTGAACTATTAAAGTTACCATATAATAACTTTATTAGTAATAATAACTTTAATCGTTAATTAAAGTTATATAGTAACTAATAAAGATACAGTATCTAATAAACTTAACTTTTCTGAGTTTGATTGTAATGCAATAATGTGAAGCAATAAATAATATTGAAAGCGCTATACAAAAAAAAACTTGAATGGAATTGAACTGATTTGAAAAAACTTCCAAAGTGTCTAAAATGCAAGTTCATTATTGCTGTGCAAACATGTCCTGGGGACTGTTTTTCCCCAGTCTTCCCGTATAACCATAAGTGGCGGAGACCACCATATGCAAGTTAAAAATATCAACACTGTAATCAAAAGCCTTCCTTGAGCTGCTGCTTCCTTCAATACACACACAGAGCCCATAACAGGTGACTTCACGATTTACATATAATCATCCCAGCATGGCTAAGTATGAAATAAATGCACAGAAAACCAAAACAACGCACAAAACTAAAATGCTGACCGAAGCCAAGTAGTCTTACAAGTAACCCTGGAGCACAAAATCTAAAAATACCATGTACACTGGAGAAAGCGGCAGCCTTCCTTCCAGCTTGACCTAAGAAAGTTAAAGAAGCTTCGCGCATCACAGGCTCCGCCCCCGTGACATCATTAGCATAGCATAAATAAGAAGGGGCTGCACCATGTTTCAGGACCACTCTCCTGGGACTCCGGCTTCTTGACTTCTGCCCCTCCGCTCCTGCGCCCCAAAACTACATCATGGTGTGTACTTGGATTACGCTTTTGCTGTCCTTTCGTACCTTTTTCATGTTCATCTGGCTCAAAAAAATGAGAAAAACTGGCACTAAGCCCGCTGAAATGAAGTAGGACGCCTTCATCAGTTTGCATATTCACTTTGGATTAATATAGGAGCTCAGATTAAAAAAATTATAATAATTCATCCCTTGCTGGATATATAAGTGTGCACTGTTTTTGCTGATGTCCTAAGAGGGCTTGTGTTTTTCCAAATGTTAAATAATGTCAGACGAGTGTGTTTTAGTGGGATTGATTCACTGTTGTCTTTCTGGCAGGCTGGAGAATTCTCTGCTGACCAGATTGAGGGTGAGTTTTTTTTTGCATGTTGGACAAATTTTATTATGATACTTTATTATGACAGAACAAATTGCTTTTAGAATCATAATCAGAGCTGGGTTATTACTGAGAAATTGTAGTCCAAATGACGCAATGTAACTTATGGTTAGTAAAGTAATCT
>CAIGQZ010033037.1:3962220-3972820 GCA_903798205.1 Danio tinwini
TATATATATATATATATATATTTATTTATTTATTTTTAATAAGATTTATAGCAAAGTGCTAAATATTCTAGGAAAATGAATTCAAATTTTAATATCACTGGTGGGAATCTATGCTCTGATTTTGTTTGTTCCAGAGTAAAAACCTGCTTCATTTAAGCAAAATGCAGCAAGAATTTTAGAACATATTTATATTAGTTCATAAATGTAGTACAATCAGTCAGTTCAGTTTTGTAAAGATGGAGTTAATTCCCATGTAGTCAACATTAGAAGTGGAAAAAAGTTTGGATGGAAAGTGATGATCCACTTCAAATGTTGGCTACTGTAAGTCTAATCCAAAGCCTACATTTACTTCTCTACAGAAAGAAATAATAGGTAGCAGACCTTTGGAGCAGTTCACAGCATGGTGTTGCTCCTTTAGGTGCAGAAAGTATGCAGTTGTTTGTGGGTGTAGGTTACGTTGCTGTCAGCATTCTTGAATTTGACTTGGGTAGGTCGAAGAGCGCTTAACCATGTATGGCAAGGGCTACTTTCTCTGAGGGTATCGCCTGTCATGGCACGCATTAAGAGCCACCTTTGAGCAACAGCGAGGCACAGCTGCTGGAGACAGGAGTCGTAGGATGCTATTTTTCTGTCAGCAGATCACTTTCAACTTGGTGTCTCTCACAGGCCAAGGAAATGCGGTTGCTAAGCTGTTTTTAATTTTGCCTCCTGTGCTGCTGTACTGTACAGTTGGCAAAGGATGGATGCGGGAGGACACTAACAGCCAGGACTTGCTTTATTGATCTTGTTTGTTTTATAGAGATGTTGTCCTTGGACTGTTGTAAAAAAATATATTAATTTAAAAAGATAATAATAATATTAATAATAATACATTTGGATTAAACAATGATACAAATGCAATTCTCAAATATGGTCACCACCACCATGCAATGAACACCCATCATAAAATGTTAAAGGCAAAAGGCAACTATATAGTTTCATGCATATAATTCCAATTTACATTGTAAAAATTATATATAATAAAAAAATATACATAGCTATGTATATAGGTATGTATATATATTATAAATGTCTGAAATATTTAGAAAATATGTGGTTTCTATGTTATATTATTACATTTTTCTGCTTATTATATGTATTTATTTAAATCAATAATGATTTATTTTAATCTAATTTGTATTTTTCATTTAGTCAAATGTTTATTTTAATTTTTTTTATAATTGTGTTTTTTCATTTTTTAGCAGTTTTTTTATATTAAGGAGGAATTGTATGATAATGTTATGTATTTAATAAAATGTTTATTTGTTTATTTTATTGTATTATCTTTATCTTAATAAAACATATATATTTCCACAGTGCTCAGCATAATTGAGTACACCCCATTTTGAAAATGAATATTTTTATCCATTTCTCAGTGAATATAGGCAATGTATTTTGGTGCATTTAAACAAAATAGATTTATTAAACAGATATTTTTATTAAAATAATATTTTAGTCACCAAACATATTCAGAAATTGAAAGATAATACAATTAAATTAAAGCTAAATATTGCAAACAAATTATAACCCTAAAAATTTTAACAAAATTTATCTTTTTTTTTTCTTCTCTTTTTTAAATTTGTCTTTATTTTTTTTTATAACATAAATTTGGGTGTACTAGTTTCTGTACCACTATCGTAAGTTATTTTGTTACATAAGCTCCAAATTTAGCTTTGGTACTGACTAATCTAATGTATATGCACAAATATAATATTGTATAGCTTTCTATTAAAAATATGAATTTAAAAGATAGATTTGTGAAGGGTGTACTTAAAAATGCTAATCTCTTTCTCTCTCTTTCTCTCTCTCTCTCTTTCTCTCTCTCTCTCTCTCTATATATATTATTATTATTATTATTATTATTATTATTATTAGCACTTCCTTGCGGGCCCTTAATAGCAAATATTTTTGGTCTGATCTCATTTTATGAGATATATTGTAAATACCAACACCTGCTGCTTTGTGCATTGTTAATTACCTCTGTACCAATCCACCCTACTAAAGTACCATGCTTCTCTTTCAGACTTCAAAGAGGCCTTTGGTCTCTTCGACAGAGTTGGTGACAACAAGGTTGCCTACAACCAGGTTGCCGATATCATGCGTGCCCTGGGTCAGAACCCCACCAACAAGGATGTGAAGAAAATCCTGGGTGACCCATCCGCTGATGGTAAGACCATTGCTTCATAATAAAAACTACTGGATATCATTCACAAGTTTTTTCGGGCTGACACTTATTTGACTGCTGCTTGTGCACAGACATGGCCAACAAAAGACTTGACTTTGAGGGTTTCCTGCCAATGCTCAAGACCGTTGACGCCAACCAGAAAGGTACCTATGATGACTACGTTGAGGGTCTGCGCGTCTTCGACAAAGAGGGCAACGGCACAGTGATGGGCGCTGAGCTGCGCATTGTGCTGTCAACACTGGGTAAGTCAAGATAAATTATAGTGTAGTTTATATATCATGGGTGTGAAAGAAAATGACTTGTACAGCTCTTGGATCTGATTGGTCAATCCCACCATATAGTAGTTTGTTGTTCCATAATAAACTGATAAAACAGGCTCAATACACTATACTTACTTACTCCCAGGGCCATTTTTATCAAAGATGATATTTAGTTTACCATATTGGTGTTTCGTAACATTTCGTTTTAATGAGGTGGGTTGTTAGCCCAACAGTCAACATCCAACCTGGTGGACCAGGACATACACAAATACAGTACAGTTTAGCTTACTTAATTCATCGATACCACATGTCTCTGGACTGTGAGGGAAACCAAAGCACCCAGAGAAAACCCACATAAACACGAGGAGAACATGCAAACTCCACACAGAAATGCCAATTGAGCCAGCCGGGGCTCGAACAAGCGACCTTCTTGCTGTGAGGCGACAGCGCTACCCACTGCATCACCATGCTAAACATTAATTTTGACGTGATATCTCACAAATTATTTTGATTATATTGAAAATGAATAGGACTTCAGAATTCATATTATTGTAATTTAATTTTGTTAATGTGTTCATCTCCTTGCATAGACTGTAATGGATTGTGATATAATAAAATTAAGATATTAAATCCAGTTTGTTTTCTAATAAGGTCAAAAGGAATAAAAAGCTGTAAAATAAGAGATATAACTGTACAATATGCCTTACATGATTGTCTGCACTTTTATTCTGTAATAACTTGGCTTGGAGTTGTTGTTGTTGTTGTTGTTTAGAAATTCGAAAGAATTTTCCAGTTCTGACTGATGCTGTGTATTTGATCAATTAAAGAGAAACAATCTGATGTTATTATCATTTAAATGGACTGATTTCTATTTTTATATATTCTGAAATGTAATAAAGTCATGTTATTTTACTGCAAACTTTTCAGCAGCCAATATTCCAGTCTTCAGCATTTTTTATATTGTCAATGTTGAAAACAGACCTCACTTACCTCAAAAATTACCTACGGCTTTCATGTAATACAATGTATTGTCTAAGTTTCTTTTCTATATATATTATTTTTAGATATAACTTTATTTAATATTAATTCAATATGAATGAATTACTGATATTTGAACCAAATATCTTTGTAAATCTAAAGTCATCTGACATTGCAATGTGCAAAAGCCTAGTTGATTTTAATATCAGATTTGTCCTAACCACAATTTTCACGACATCCACAGGTGAGAAGATGAGCGAGCCAGAGATTGACGCTCTCATGCAGGGACAGGAGGATGAGAACGGCATGGTCCACTATGAGGGTACGTGTCAGGTTAAAGTCCCTCTGATTCAACCCATCATAACTTGTTTTAACGCACATTGCATAATGGCTACAGTACTGACAGTATCTCTGGCACTAATTGACGTGATAGAATAAGCTCACCTGTCACTGACTCGTTACGATGGTTATTTATAGAAGCCACCTCTGGCCTTGTATGGCGAGCCAGTAGGGATGATATTTCCTTATGCACATCTGCTCCTCCTCTTACAGCTTTTGTCAAGAACATCATGTCCGTGTAAGAAGTCATCCATCTAGGGAGTGGTGAAGAAGGCTGAACTACATCTGCAGACCCCACGGTGTCAGGACATCCATTCTGTTTTGAAGACCAATCACTGAAAGGACTATGGGATGTCACTTCTAAACCATTCTGTTATTTTTTTTATTTTTTTTCCCACTCACCTGTCTTTTTGGAAGTCACATCGTCCTCATGCAGTCAATCCTCCTCGCCTTCTTGTTCCGACCGGTGGCGTCTGTCCACAGTAGGATGGAGACCGGGGAAGAAGGAAAAGGCCACTCATGAAGTGAGGGTTGCTTTCCTCTTTCTCCGCCCGTCCAGAGTTTCGACAGCACCTCTTAGCTGTGTGTTAAAGGCACATGACATTACTGTGGCCAGGCTGCCAATATTCCCCCATCCCAATTTTCACACAGTCATTTCACAATAAACTTTTTTCCAAAAGTACACTGAGTTTTTCCTTTGTATGCTACCGGACCTGTTCAAATAAGAGATGGTGGTTAGGCATGTTATGTTATGGCATGCTAGGTCAGTGGCAAAGCCCAAAAATAAACCTTAAATGCTGATACATGAACATCTTTTAAAAAGTTGCTTACATTGGGGCTGAAAATCAAACCAGCACTTGCTATAGTCTTTCTGAACCTATATATGAAGGTAAGTTGTGTAAGGAAGTGTAAAGCAGCATATAAATGTAATTACAAACACAATACAGTTGGAGATGAATTTACATTAAAGTAATGCATCTAAAACTTTATTCATTTCGTTATAATTCATTTTAGTTTTCAATTCAACTTTTGTTTGTAAATATTTATTATTAAAAATATAAAATACAGATTATTGAATCTTTATATTCATATATTTTATTAAATATGTAATAGATCTGTATGGTAAACAGATTTATGTTTTAAAGAACCCCTATTATGGGTTTTTGAGAATGACCTTCCATGTAGTGTGTAACATAGCTCTAATGAAGTGAAATATCCAGCTAAGGCTTAAATCTGAAAGTACACAGTGTTTAAAACTATTGATTCATTTATAGAAGAGTCGACTCATATAGTGCTTTAAATGAATCGTCTTGATAAGTCTTTAGCCGTTTCGACATGACTTTGATACGAAACTTAAGCACCGCCCAATTGTTGCACACGTGAACCCGAGAAAATTGAAACCTGCGGCCCCGCCCACAAACAGTAGCAAAAAAAAAAGAGGAAGGCAAGTCACGAAGATGCTGTACTCAGCTGGATATTATTGGAAGTGTTCGGGGTGAGGTGTCTGAATAACACTCTGGGCCAAGCTGAACTGGCGCTCCAAGCAAAAGGCGATCACGCCGCTCTCAACCTGAAAGTGAAAAAGAAAGTGACCGGTTCACGGATGAAAGTGAGGACCGGGACGGAGGGGGTGGGTGTTGTGGATGAAAGTGAGGACCGGGGGGTTCGTGGACGCCTGTTAAAACTGTTGAGAACCGGGTACTGTGTAGTATGGTGTTAGTAACTATTATGAAGCGTGTCTCGGGCGGTCTCTGTGATCAAATCCTATACCAATGTTGGTGACCTAAAATTCTGAGGATCGGGGAGTGGTTGAAATTCCAGGAGTTTTCCGGGATAAATAACAAAATGGGTGGGTGGGTGGAGATGGGTCTCAAAGGGAGACTCCTGGGAAAAACAGGAGTGTTGGCAGGTGCTCAAACATAGGTTATGCACTCTGACTACTTCAATATTGTTGATTAGCCATGCTGGGCATTTCACTCTGTCTCATGCTGAACGCTGTCGACCAATCGCAACAGGCTGTCATCGGTCCAATCAGCGCAGATTAGCTTTGCACTAAGGAGAGGTTTGGGAACAAATTAATCGCTGAACGATTCATATGGGAGTCACTGGGATAATTAGGTAAAAAGACCATGAAATTGTTTTTGACCTTGCATGTATATCAGCCTGTTGTTGGAGACCCCCAAAACCAAAATATGACTCTTTTAAATGTATAATAGGGGCTCTTTAATATAAAAAAAAATATGCAAACATTAGTGATTTCATTAGTTACTACTTAACTATGAACAATTTATTTGAAAGCATTCATTAATCTTTGCTAATGTTAGTTAAAATGCAGTTTTTTCTGTTAAAGCTGTGAGAACACCAATAAAATCTAATAAAATAAATAGTTTTAGTAGGTTATATTTACTTCATTTGTATTGTTTTTTTTAAGGTTGATATTCAGTTATTGGATGTAGGCTATGTAACATCATAAACTTATAAGTAGATAAATGCAAGTAAAGTAATCTTTAAAATGTTGCTCATGTTGGGAGTGAAAATCATTCACGCCCGTCTTTCCGAAACCGTATATAAAGGTAAAAAATGTAAAGCAACATATAAATGTAATTACAAATACAATTCAGCTGGAGATAAATGTACATTAAAGTAAGTCATCTAAAGCATTTATTCATTTTAGTTCAAATTCATTTCAGCATTGCAGTTTTTCTTGATTGCTTTGATGCAGCCGTCAACTGAAACTCCACATTTTCAAAACAGTTAACACACAGGCCTATACAGGGGCCCTTGTGGTCAAAAATGACACATTTTGCTTGTAAAATGCACATACCGTGTCAAAACATTTAAAATATGCAACAAAAGCTCATTTTACCTTCAAACAATACAACTTACAAACAAGTATATGAGCTCTTTTAACCAATCACTACACAATGGACAACAAAATACAAAATACAGAACTGTGAATCAAGTGTGAACCAGTGCACCATTGCTTGTCATTGTTGCCTATTTGCCATTTCTTGTCTTTCTATTTGGGCTGTCAAATTTGCCTTTTTGCAAAGAATTGGATCCAAAATATTAAATGATTTGATTAAATTACATTTTTCATGACATTTTTCAAACTGTGGCTGAAAACTGAAATACTGTTACTGTTAAAAAAAAAAAGACAAAAGTAATAAAATATTGTAAATATTAGAGAAAACACATAAACCAATATACAGTCAAATCTATTGTGAGTATAAGACAGCCACTATTGACCTCCTTCATCCATGCTGGCACAGAATAACACAGACCTTCCACTGTTTGCGGTTTGCGGACTGATTGCTAATTGAAGATTTGTGTGTAGGTGTGTCAAACCAGTGGTTCAGTGATTTCATACTGATGTTGGTAGTTTCTAATGGTTAGGAATAGATGGTTTCTGTTTGGTTACCATAGCTAAAACAATGGATTTTGGACTGCTTGGATAACATCTGTGTTAACTGTTTTGAAAAATGTTGGGGAAAATGTGTCAATTCAATGAGAAAGAGTTTGCACATTTGCAAGTCACGTCTTCTGCTCTGATGGGATAGTGATGATGAAGATCAAGTGAATCCTAGTTTCACTGAGCATGTCTTAGCAAATGAGAAAAACTATAACAAACACAACTTTTGTTTGTAATTTTTTTTATATAAAAAAATTAAATACTAATTATTTAACAAAAAGTAACAGATCTGTAAAATAGATTTATGTTTTTATTATGAAATATATGAGCAATTCCAGCATTGTGGATGTGACATTTGCCGTAAAAACTCAAAACATAATTCACATAGAAAGTATATGTTAACATTACATTTAAAGAACTGTTTATATTTTTCAGAACAACTGACCACAGAGTTTTGGAATCAGAAAAATATCAATCTGTAAACATGTTTTGTACTTTAAATGAGAAAAATAAACATGCGTTATGGATGTGACCACAAAAAGTCTGCAAGTTTACAGTATACTACATACTTTGTAGAAATTCTGTGAATTAAACTGCACAACCCAAAGGAAATAATGCTAATCAAAAGGAAAAGAGTTCCCTCGCTATACAACAAAAATGATTGATTTTATTATATTTAATATTTTTGCATTTATGAGGGAAAAGTGTCGTTATGGATGTGACGTCTCTCCGTTGTGGATGTGACATATGTGAAATTGCCACTTGTGTGACTTTGGTAAATCAAATATAATAGTTTGAAAACATTGACAGATACATTTATGAGTATTTTTTAAAGCACTGTAAATTACTTGCTTACACAAAAAAAACGTTTTCCGTATTTTGGTGAAAACTTAATTTTATTCATGGCAAGGTTGACATTTGCATGGAATTGCTCATATGCAGTCATTAGTTATTTCATTAGTTAGCTAAACTTAACTATGAACAATATATTTGAAAGCATTTATTAACCTTTGCTAAAGTTAATTAAACATGCAGTTTATTGTGTTAAACAATTTAATTTTCACTAAACCTGTGAGAACACCAGTAAAACCTAATAAACTAAATAGCCTATAGGTTATATTCTTTATTTTTTTATTGTTGTTTAGGGTTGATATTCACATCTAGGCATTGAATATAGGTTACATTACATTATAAACTTATAAGTAGGCCCACACGGAATCTGCGCACGCAGAATTCCGCAGATTTTCCGCAGACTTCCGCAGATTTTTAGCCCATCATTCTGTTTATTTAGTTGAGTAAATGTGTGTAAATCTGAATTTATTCAGCTTTTAAATTACACATACTTCACATATTAAGGTTTTAGTTATGAGACTCCCAAAATAATTCCGCAGAAATCTGCAGATTTTTACCAAAATTCTCTGCAGAAATTGCAAAAAACGTCCACTGGCCAACGCAATCTCACAGCAATTCGGAACTTTTTGATTTAGTGGCTAATTCATATGAATTTGTACGATCTAATTCGTACAAATTAGTATGATTTGCTCATCACCCAATGACGGTTGGGGTTAGGGGTGGGGTTATGTGCCCTACTTATAAGTAAAAAATGCAAGTAGCATTAAAAAGTTGCTCATGTTATGAGTGAAAATCATCCACACTTGCTAGTTTTTTTGAAACGGTATACGAAGGTAAGGAAGTGTTAAGCAACATATAAATGTAATTGCAAATACAATACAGTTGGAGGTGAATGTACATTAAAGTAACTCATCTAAAGCATTTATTCATTTAAATAAAATTCATTTCAGCTTCAACAAACAACTTTTTTTTGTAATTATGTGTTATTAAATATATAAAATACAGATTATTTTATTAAAAGATCTGTATGTATGTTAAACTGATTTATGTTTTCATATGAAATATTTGCATTTTGTTAATTAATTGATTTTATTAATTAGTTATAAATTGCAAGTAGAGAATCTTTAAAAAGTTGCTTATGTTGTGGTGAAAATCATCCGCACTTGCTATAGTCTTTTTGAAACAGCATATGAAAGTAGGTTGTGTAAGAAAATATAAGGCAACATATAAATGTAATTACAAGTACAATACATTTGGAGATGAATGTATATCTAAAGCATTTATAATTTTAGTTCTAATTTTAGCAATTACAGACACAACTTTTGTTTGTAATTTATTATAAAAAAAAAATTCTAATTATTAAAAAAATATCTGTATGCATGTTTGTTATACAGATTTATGTTTTTAATATAACATAAATGAAAACACTGTTTGTTTAATTGGTTAGCTAAACATAACTATGAACAATATATTTTAAAGCATTTATTAACCTCAAAGTTTATTGCGTTACATCTGCAATGTCAATAAACCTGTGGGAACACCAAAAATATATATAATAATACATTTATTAACTAAATATGGCTTCCAAAAACTTCAATTAGCAGGTTTACTTATTATGTTATTGTTTAGATTCACATCCAGGCATATTGGATATACTATACGTAACATTATAAACTTAAAAGTAGAAAAGGTTAGGCTATTGTTACCATGATTTAACCTTAGCCTATCATTGATTTTGAAAATAAAAACATGGACTACCATTTGTTTTCATTTTTACCTGGCACGAGAGTACCTGCCTAAATTCCATCAAAATATCATCCCACATTACAAAAATATATACTATCAAATTGTTTGTTTCATTAAAATCATTATATCATTATTATAAACATTATAAAATAAGGGATATGTTAACATCTAATACACTACTCACTCACGCACGCTCGTTTGCTCTGTCTGGGCGCAAGATGGCGCCGTTTCTCCTTCCGTCGAAGAATGTTCGCAGGCTGAAGAACTGAAGCGACCTTTTTTTGCGACTGCAGAGGTATTTTGTCCTCTCCGGTATCCGTATGCGCTTAAAATAGAGTCCTACGATGGCGAATGAGAAGTACAGCAGCGAAGGCCCCTCTCAAGAAGGAGGTGAAACTGTCAAAACTGTTTTTATTTTGCTGTTAATTCACATGTTGAAGTCTGCGAGTTTATATTGAGTACTTGCATCTGTTCACGTAGGTATAATAAATTTAGTTATATCCGAGGGCTTGGACTTCGTAGCTAGGTTGAGCAAGCTAACGTTAGCAGTGTTAGCTAGTAACGAACTGTTTTTCTGTATTGTACCGTTAAATGTATAATGTTTTAATGCTAATGCTTCATTTATTGTACAGTAGGCGCAATTTTTTGTCAATTTTTTACTTGTTAAACCTTTAAACCATACTGTAAAGCGAGATTAAAATCATCAGGATAGGACTAGGAAACGTTTAATTGTAAATGTAGTTGTGTGTGTGTGTGTGTGTGTGTGTGTGTGTGTGTGTGTGTGTGTGT
>CAIGQZ010033037.1:3972830-3994624 GCA_903798205.1 Danio tinwini
GTGTGTGTGTGTGTGTGTGTGTGTGTGTGTGTGTGTGTGTGTGTGTGAATATGAGCAATTCCAGCGTTATGGATGTGACATTTGCAGTAAAAACTCAAAACATAAATTCACATAAAAAAAGTATGTTAACATTACATTGTAACATCTGTTTATATTTTCCAGAACAACTGACCACAGAGTTATGGAATCAGAAAAATAGTAATATGTAAACATGTTTTGTACTTTAAATGAGGAAAATTAGCATGCGTTATGGATGTGACCAAAAAAGTATGTGAGTTTGTAGTATACAACATACTTTATAGAAATTCTGTGAATTAAACTGCACAACCCAAAAGAATAATGCTAATCAAAAGGATAAGAGTCGGCTTACTATAGAACAAACATGATTGATTTTAGTTTATTTAGGATTTTTGCATTCATGAGGGAAAAGTGTCATTATATATATGTGACAAATGTGAAATTGCCACTTGTGTGACTTTGGTAAATTAAATATAATAGTTTGAAAACATTGACAGATACATTTTTGAGTATTTCTAAAGTACTGTAAAATACAAGCCTACACAAAAAACTTAGAAAAGTTTTCCGCATTTTGGTGAAAACGTATTTTTTTTTCATGGCAAGGTTGACATTTGCATGGAAATGCTCATACATACATACATACATACATATATATATATATATATATATATATATATATATATATATATATCAAAACTCCTAATTGTGGATTTATAGGTGTGTTTGAATAGTAAAACATATATTTAGTTTCTTTCTATAAACTGCTGATCAATTTCTTTCAAATGTAATTTAAAGCAGTTTTGCTTAATGTAGCGTAACAAAAAGTGGAATTGCAACATTATACTATCAATCTCGTTTTGTTTTAGTTTTTTAACATATCCGTTCATACTGGATTTACACACTCCAGTATAAAATGTGATTCTACCTTGGATCTGCCATAATAACATTTCTAAATGTGGACAATGGCAGTTTCTGTGGTATCAATAGGCCTGTCACGATAAGAAGTGTTTGTTGTGCGATACATCACAGAAGTTGTTGCAATAAGTGATATTATCGTCATTTTGAGATCATTTTATGCCACTGATTATATAATGATTATATAACAGCATACAACATGCAAATAACCATTAACCTTATCATTCTTAAGGTTATTTAGATTCTGTAATTTGATGTTAAAAAGGTAACTGTCCTATACTATTAAATGTCCTATTAGGTACATGTACAATTAAAAACTTTGACAGCAGTGAGGTAGAATATAAATGTCATTGGATTTAATGTTATTTGTGAAATTTTAAATATATATTGCAGTGCCAAAAAATGATTGAGGTCATCTCCAAGTATTGCACGATAAGTCGATATATTGATTATTGTGACAGGCCTAGGTATCAGTCAGTTGAGACAGTTAGTGAAATGAATCAAACTAATCGATTAGATTTTAGACTCAACAGCGTCTCTCTGAGCAGGTCCTCCTGGCATCCCTCATCTTTCAGGTAACTGTAGCTCACCTTTGGTCTCCAAGGCATCAGTCGCTCACCTTGGTAAGTTGTTTCGCCTCCAGCAGGACCGGAAGAGAAGGGAAGCAGTGTGAAAACTAAGACTGTCTCTTCCAGCAAGGCATCAGGAGACAGTCTGCGAAAGCGGCCTGCTCATGAGATTGACCCAGAAGATGAGCCCAAAAGCACATCAGCTCCCCCTAAAATGTTCAAGCCGGGGTTTAGCATGACTGCAAAGAAACCTATGGCCATCTCTATCAAGCTGGGCGCAAATGTATGTGTATATATATAATATTTCCTTTGTTTAAATGACATTCAAATAATGTTTTTTTTTTTTTATTATTTGAACATTTTAAAAATACATTTTTATTCCTTGTCCTATTTTAGAAACCTAAAGAGCCTCCACCTGCCGTACCTCCCAAAAAATCTGGACTTGCATCTGTTTTTAATGAGGATGATGATGTACGTGTCATTCTTTGATTAATTAAGATATAAATGCTGTTTTTGTGTTTCTTCATGTAAAACCATGTAAATAAATATCTAAAATAGATATTTCCTTCCTTTGTAATTAATGTTTCAGAGCGAGCCTGAAGAAATGCCACCTGAGGCAAAGATGAGGATGAAGAATATTGGCAGGTTGGATTTAATTGGAATTAAGCATTTTATTTTAGATTTAATTTATGGTACTCAAAGCACTGTTAAAAAATGTATTTTGATTTTTCAGAGAAACGCCCACATCGGCTGGCCCCAATTCCTTCAACAAAGGAAAGCAGGGATTCTCAGACCATCAAAAACTATGGGAGAGGAAGCTTAAATCCCACACAGATCAGTAGTGTCTGCTTGCTTTTTTGGCACCGAAATTATTTTGTGTCTTTGTTTGATGAACATTGTACAGATGTATATATGTAATGAATGTTTACGCTAAAATCATCTTTTTATCCATGCTATGGTAAAAAAAAATGCCTTTCTGTGTAGGTTGCAAACATAGAAAATTAGCATAATCTTTATCACTGTACAATATGGCATGTGCCACACTGGCCCGTTATCATTTACAGTTTAGTTGTTATCCAATAAAGGAATGTGGTGGAGCAGTCATTTAGGATTATTTAAGGTTCATTCAAAGCAATGGAAAAAAAAGTCTCTGAAGTAACTAATAAATTAGAGATGTGACATCGATTTTAAGAATGTTTTTCCCTCATGTAGTTGGTGTTTGTCAGGTTCTGAAAGCAGAATTAAATCAGTTCATTTTCAAATTGAATTTGCTCACCTTTATGGAATCTCAAACCTGTATATGCATTTTGTGGAAAACAAAAATACTTGAAAAAATGTTGGGTTTTCCTTTTTGTTAATGTTTTTTCTTCCTGCTTATGCGTTACATTAAAAGAAAACAGTTCTGTTGCATTTTGTTCAGGTGCAAGGTTCATATTTATACTTTTTATATCTATTTCAGTACTATATCAATCTTTATAACCAATTTTACTGCTATTCTTTTATGGAAATGCCTTTGACATGTATATGGTGTATATTTCCATGTTACTACCTGAACCAAACCCATTCCCCCTTATAAAAAAAATTGCTTGTGCACTCATCTAAATGGCAGTATTATAATGCAAAGTACTGAGATCAACCCAGCGGATGAGTCCAAAAACACGTCAGTGACCTGGTTTAGCGTGAATGTGGAAAAAACTACTCTCATCTCTATTAAGCAGGGAGCAGATGTATGTATATTGTATTCGCTGTATTTTCTTCAATGTAACATTTTTTAAAATAACTACAAATAATCATTTTTAATGAAAAAAGTTACTTTATTTCTCGTCTCATTTTGGAAACATGAACCTTTGGAAGTAATCATGGAAAATAACACAAATGAAATTTAGTTCAAGTATAAAATAAACAATTACTCAATTTTAATGAAAGAAATTGGTATTTAAAACAATATCTGTTGCAGCATTTTGGTGAAACATCAATAAGTAGTTTGGCAGTTTTTCAAACTTTGGTTGTAACATATAAACATTAAATAGTCATATTTATAGACTCATGAGGTGGCATTATTTTTTTCTTAAAGTTTTGACACTTCAACAAATTGTACTTAAATAAGATACTACCATGTTCCAAAAGTCTGATGAAGAGGTTTTTTTAAATAGTATCAGCATGTGATTATATTGCATTTTCTTCAGTATCAGCATGTGATTATATTGCATTAAAACAGTGCAGTCAACTATGAAAATAGTTTCTAAAAGGTAACCAAGAGGCTGCGTGCCTTCATTAAACGTTTCTGGCGGCTCAGTAAGTTTTCCCGCTTTTGTCCAATGTCACAGTCCTCTTTAAGCAGGTTGTCTACGCTGTCTTTATCTTGCAGCAACTGTAACATGTTCCTTTGCAGCTCCAAAGCGGCTTCTTGCAGCAGCAGATAGCGGATCACCATTGGGATCTGGTCAGCTAGACGCTTGCTTGCAATCTGTTATGGCAGATAGGACAGCATCTCAGATGTACAGTACATTTAAAATAAAGCTTCCGTACTTCTGTTTGTACAGAAAGCTTATTAGACACTTACTGTGTAATAGGATTGAAGGTGCAACCTCATCTCACGCAAAGTGGCATGATTGCCTGTGCCAGGGTCGAAACTCACAACAAAAGGCTTTTTTACTTTCACTTGTTGATTTTCCATCTCCTCCAATTTATCCTTAGCATGTTTTAGACTCTGGCTGTATGTGCCATCTTGGCTGTAAACAATGAGCTCCATCTTGAATTGGGTTTTCAGCATTGATTCTGCCAGGGATTCTTTGTTTAGCTTGATGCCTTCAATCTTAGTCTATGGTAGTGTATAAAACGTGTTAATTGTCAACTGTGGAAGAACACAATTTCTGTTCTAAACAATTCTAATTAAATTAGTATGATTTATATTCCAACCCCTCAACATCTACTTTACTGACAGACTATATGTATACAAAAATATAATTGTGTTTATAAATTATTCACAATGATTCACACATCTTCCTGTCAGTCTATCTTCTTTTAAAGGGTTAGTTTTATCATTGGATTCTCCACTTGTTCCAAACCCATATTGAGTTTCTTCTGATGAACATAAAAAAATAATAATTTATATATATATACATACATACACACACACACACATTCTCTGTGTGCGTGCGCACTTTACAGAACTTAGGAAAACCAAAGCATTGTTGATTCCCATTGAATTCCAATGTATTTTTATTTTCTCTACAATGTAAGTCAATAGGAACCATCAACTATTTGGCTACAACCATTCTTTAAAATATCTAATCACTAGAAAATTATTTCATTCTAAAACAAACTCGGAACAGTTGAGGATGAGTAAATGTTCATGCATTGTTGAACTATCCTTACATAATACATTTGAATTGTAACTATGTGGGGCATTGACCTGAGACAACGGTATATTCATTATATAGCCTGCCAAAGCCATGTGCTAACATTTGACACATCAAGCTCACTGAGCAACATAAAATAGTCTGGAAGCTATAGAAAATCTTTGTTGCAATGTTCTATTATTCAGTTTATTACATCTTACAGATGAATGACAGCTGCCATAAATAAATTGTTATGAGCACACATAAAATCCTACCTTTGCTATTTTCAGAAGATTAGGGAATCCAACGAAACTGCACTGGGCCAGTTGGATGAACTTCTTTCTAACCACATCTGTGTATACACAAACACACTATTAATTAACTTTCAATTTCTTAATTAATTAACTTTCAATAACAATCAATCTTGATTATCCAGCAAAACTTGCTTTGTTACGGTTATTACTCTGTACTAAATACCTATACCTTTACTATAAGTTAATTTACAGTGCTTTTAAAACAAAATCATCTTGAACAAACTTGTTACATCAAGGACAGTCTTCAGTTCATCTATCACCTTACGGGCAACAAAAATATGTACCTACAAATGTATTGTGCCAAATGGAATGCTGTGGTTAGTTTTTTCATTGATTTCTTGACCGTTCTATTGCACCTTTGAGTCTACATATTTTGGACTTGTAGTTCATTATGAGAATACAGTAGTCAGCATTTGAAGTAGATCTTGACCTTTCATCAAACTTGTTCTAAAACTATTCAACGACACCCATTCTCGTCTTATAGGACAATTTTGAAAAAGTTTTTGATCAACTTTAATTGTTGACAACAGTACACTCATATACAACTAGTGGCGTCAGAATAGCCTTAAACTTGAAGCAACTAAAAGTGATTGAAAATGGCAAAAATGGATTTGAAATATAAAACAATATTAACCAGAGATGGTCTTCAGTGTCTTTAATGCAGGTTCCTCCAACAGCTTGATCTGATCCCTCACAAGCCCTTCAAAGGTCTTGTAATTGATGAATCCTGGCAACTCTCTTCCCCGGTACTTGACTTCATAGTTATCAACTTCTTTCTCGATCTTTTTGTTGACTGCAAAGGGTTTTTAAACACCGTTAGGAAATAAATTGCATACAGTACCTCAGTTATGAGTTTAGCTTCTCAAACTTAGCAACTAAGCAAATTCATAAAATAGCAGGTTAGCCAAAAACAAAAGTGCAATCAAGAGATGATATGCTTTCCTCACATGACTCCCCTGAACGATCCAAGATGCGACTCCATTTTGCAAATTCTACCCGAAGTTCTGGGAAAAGCAGTAGATCTGCAGTACATTTAACATCCTCCCCAGTCGTCAGGTTGAGCATATCTTGATTGAAAGCTGTAACTTTCTAAATTTGGTGATTTAAGTAACTCAGTAATGTAAGTATACCTTTAATATTTATTAATATTTTAAAATAGTTTCATTGGTTTTATATTACACTCACATCAATGAAAAAGTTGAGTCTTTCTGCTGGGTCTGATGGAGGCCCATTGCCATATGCCTCCAGTTCCTTCTGCGTTTCAGCGAGCTTTGTCTCTATTTGTTCTTCTAGGCGAGGTAGAGACTTCTACATGGAAAATATACAATTGAGCTATTTTTATCATGCATTTAACAATCCTGTTTGGTTCATTTGATAATAAAATTCACCTGAATGTGATGAACCAATTCAATAGTTAGTTTCTCTGCCAACTTGGGAATAGTAGCAAAACCCTCTTCATAAAGTTTGCTGTGAAAATGGCATAAATATATAGCATGAAATATAATGTCCCTTATATAAATTAAGAGTCTAAATAAAATGTACCATTCAGTTGTTTTTCATAAGCATAAATAATGAAATGTGACCATTTACCTACCTGAAATGACAATGGTCTTTGAAGAAGACACTCTCTGTTTCTGTGGCCTCATTAAGAGTGACCTGATCCATAATCTCCTTTTGCCCCCTGCACCTTACAATCATGTAGCCTTTAGTAAGGTGAATGACCTCATTGTGGACAATGTCTACAACTGTCCCTTCAGTGCCCTTGTCCACCAGGTCTGGCTTTGTTAAGATGCCTGTAGCAGAGATATCATACAACCAGAAGTTACACCACAACATGATTTTACAGAGGATGTTTGAATTAAAGCATTAAAATGTAGAGAGTACTGCACACCTAGAGTTCTTTCGCCTTCAGGATCATATTCCTGAGCAATCTGCAGTGCTTCTGTAGTCGCAATGTCAACATTGCATGGCACCACGACCAGGTTGATTGTCTCTTGCTTTGTAACAAACTTCCTGATCAGTCTCTTAATCTAGAAGAAATGCATTTGATTAATTAATGTTCATAGCACAGCAAGTTTTTGTGTTTGTTTAAAGGACGTCTATTAGAAGTCCCAACATCTTGACAAAAAAAAAAATCTCCGTAAAAATCGAACAGATGTCTAACGTTAGAAAAATAGACTACTCATCAAATAGACAGGAATGAATGACTACGCATGTGAAGTCTGTCTATTTGATCAGGGTTCCCGCTGTTCCTTAAAAAGTCTTAAAATGTCGTAAATTAAAATCTGGAATATTAAGGTCTTAAATTGTCTTAAATTTTCTGTAAAGTTGCTATAGGTATTATATGTATAGGTATTATTACGGTAGGTCGGCTACAGATGCTGACATCGGTCTGCACCTGCGTGCTGCTATTACGCGTTTGTCGAGGTAAGGTAAGCATGGGGCTCAAAGCCATCTAGTCGCACATGAAAGGAAAAAAGCACCAGCGGTACTTTGCAGCAGCTAGTCATAGTGGTTCCAGGTTAATCCTTGCATTGTCTGCAGCTCGACCTAACGAATTTACTAGTTCAGACACCACCTCACAGTCGGCTATAACAAGTTTCATTTCACCACCAGACACCCAAAAGTCAGAGGTACTGTGGTTTCTCAATACCAGGGGTTTTCAAACTTTTAGGACAAAAAAAGCCGTCTTGCAGAGAAGGCTGAGAATACAGCAGGGACCAAGATGGCAGAACTTATCACTAAATCTAATTCCATGAGAAAAAGATGCAAGAAAAAGAGAAGGGAGTTGGTGATTATAAAATTAAGAAGAGAGATGCCACATGTCTTGAGGAGAATTTGGGATGGTACAAAACAAAGGGTTTTTATTATTAAAGTCATGTATTACATTTGTGTTTTCCAACAGTTATGTAGATTATTTGTCAACATTTTGGCTTGTGAAAGGCTGTTTTGAGGACTTTCATTATTGAGCTGATTTTCAGTATTCTTTTCTATATGGTTCTTTTATACAAGGCATTGTGTTGTTTAGTGTAATCCAACTTATCTATGTTACGTTGGCTCTGTTCTACATCAGAAAGAAACAAAAAAAATCTAATAAAAAAGTCTCAAAGAAAAGTATTTTGACTTTCTTTCTTTTTTTTACTTACCGAGTTTACACATTGCACATAATTGATACCAAATGGAAAACTTTCAAGTTTTGATTTCCATTGTAGGAGGCAATAAATTGGTTAACCTATTCCAAAGAAATTATGACATTTTTGGGTCTTAAATTATATTTGTTGAGGTCTCAAAAAGCATTAAATTTTACTTTTAAAATGGTGCAAGAACCCTGTCGATGACTAGTCTATTTTTGGATGTCTATTAGATTTTCACTGATTTTAGCTTTGTTTTAGCCAAGACGTCTGTATTTGGACATCGATTAAATGTCTTTTAAACGCAAAACGTCGGAAACACGCAATGAATTTATGCTAGTAAATCTTTACCTGATCTCCAATGTTTTCAGGTTGACCCTTGACGGCCACTCGTGCAATACCAGGGAGATCAATGAGAGTGAGGTCAGGAACGTTAGCAGAGGTGATCTGCAGGCTGATGAGTTCCTCACTGATACCAACACCTGCTCCAGCCATCTCATCTTGGGCTGGAAACACAATAAGAAATACGATTTGAACAAACTAAAAGTCTTTTAGAAAAATCTTTGGTTGCATTCAAAGCATTTTTACCTTCGCGGATCTTTTTCTCCACATCTGCTGGGTCATCGAAGTCTTCCTCGTAGGTTTTGTAACTGATTCTCCCATGCCACTTATCTTGGTCTTTAGTTCTTATCATCTTAAGCTCAAGAGGGCATCGTGTAACAATCCCTGTACAAAACAGGAAAGAGTAGTTGTTAGTACTAGTTTCATGGTGTTTCTTAAAGGACTAGTTCACCCCAAAATTAATTTGCTCACCATTTATAATAATAATAATAATTCATTTTATTTATAAATGTTGCCTATCTGGACACCCAATGTGACCTTACAGAAAGCATCAACAGACATACCAAAACAAATTAATAAACAATTAATAATAATAAAACAATGCCAGGCAAAATTTTTAATACATAAGAGGAGTTAAAGTCCAAACACTTTGAAGTATAAAATAACATTGTAATGGATAGCCATAGGAAAGCCTGCTTAAAAGGATGGGTCTTAAGGTGCAGTATCACTGCTCGTTATCCAGGGGAAGCAAGTTCCATAGTCGAGGAGCCGCAGAGCTAAAAGATCTGGCTCCCATTGTGCTTAGATGAGTGTGAGGTGGCACCATGGAGAAGGAGTTGGATGATCTAAGAGTGCAAGAAGGGGTATAAATATGGAAAGTTCGAACTGCATGGCTTTGAACCAGTTAGAATTTATGGAGAAGTGCACTACAGTGGTCAAGATGTGAAGTAACTAATGCATGGGTTGTAGTATTATTGGTTGTGAGAGAAGGGCGGAGACAAGTAATATTACGCAGGTGGAAATATGCAGTACGCATAATATTATTGATATGACCTTCCAACGATAGTGTGCTATTCAAGATGACACCCAAACTCTTGATCTGTAGAGAGGGACAAATTATGCTGTTATCAATATCTATTGTAAAATTGTCAGATTTATCCAAGACACGTTTAGTCCCAATGAGTAGGGCTTCAGTTTTGTCACTATTTAATTTTAGAAAGCTAGCTGAAAGCCAGACATACTGTCAAGTTGTTCTAAACTTTTATTTTCTTCTGTTGAACAGAAAACATGATCTTCTGAGGAATGTTGTAAAAAAGCATCATTCATAAGAGGAGCCAAATATCTATGAAAATCAATGGCTGTTTTTTTTCCAACATCTATCCTTCATTTGCAGGGTCGGATTAACCAATGGGTATTATGGGCAAAGGCAGAGGGGCCCGTGCACACTTGGGGCCCCTGTGAGGGGAGTAAAATGCCAATTTTGGAGTGACTATTTAGGCAAAGAGCAAATAGCGCACCTCGTTGGAATAAACTAGTTGAGTGATTCACTCACGTCACCATTTGATTGACAGAGACAACATAAGTGGTGAGTGCAGCAGGCATCAGCATGAGTAGCGTAGCTCATAAAGCGCATGGCAACATGTTTTGATGCGGTCGATCATGAACCTGGTTCAAATCCAGCGTCTGATGAACACCATCTTCTTTTTTTCCCCACTACATATCAGATTTTGCCTACTCTTCATCTCGAGGAAGACAAGTAGGAATCATCAATAAGAGTGTGTATTTTGGAGGACTCAGTTTTATAGAACTGGATTGGAGAGGTGTCATATCCAAATCATATGCATTATAAGTTTGTAGAAGTTATACTATAAATATACCTTTAAATATATATTTTTAGTATTGCTTCAGTGAACTTGAACAAGTATATTAAAATCAATTAATTTTCACTAGTTGTATTAGTATTTGGCAAAGCAGTGGCGCAGTAGGTAGTGCTGTCGCCTCACAGCAAGAAGGCTGCTGGGTCAGTTGGCGTTTCTGTGTGGAGTTTGCATGTTCTCCCTGTGTTCGCGTGGGTTTCCTCCGGGTGCTCCCGTTTCCCCAACAGTCCAAAGACATGCGGTACAGGTGAATTGGGTAGGCTAAATTGTCCGTAGTGAATGCGTGTGTATGGATGTTTGCCAGAGATGGGTTGCAGCTGGAAGGGCATCCACTTTGTAAAACATATGCTGGATAGTTTGGCGGTTCATTCCGCTGTAATGACCCCAGATTAATAAAGGGACTAAGCCAAAAAGAAAATGAATAAATGTGTTAGTATTTTTTTCTAAGTATGCTTTAAATACTTTAAAAATAAGTTAAATCTTTGTAGACTAGAAATATGTACTGTATATCATTTATTTAAAAATGCGGACAATACATTATAGATTCATTTTATTTAAAAAAACATTATTCTTATTTTTTAATTCAGGGGTGCCAGATACAAGACATTGTGCCCAGGGGCCTCTGAATTCTTAATTCTGGGCCTGTTCATTTGTGTTCAATAAAACAACACGTAAGAAACTCAAACAGGTTTGGAACAAGTTAAGGGTGGGTGAATGAAACACAATTTTTTACTTCTGGGTAATCTATAGCCTGCATTTAAGCCTAGACTGTACAGTGATGTCAGAAATGCAGACCGGGTACAGCTGCAAGCTGAGCAGAGCTTCTTGTCTGGTCTGAGACCCACTTCATATCGTGTATCTATCAGGCATTCTTTTAATGCGCACATCTAACCCTAACTCATCTCAGTGACGTCACTAGCTCCAGCATTGTTTCTGACATTGCATGTCTTGAGACTGCTTGTCTCAACTTGCATATGCAAATCTGCATCCAGATATTATTGCAAATAGTTTGGTATTATTAAACTATTGCAAAAAAGTTGGTAAACTGTAGGACTTGCGATTACAAATGCTAAAAAAAATTGTTTTGGTAGATGTCATGTTTATGTCATGTTTTGGTAAAAGTTACAGGAAAAATCATAAAAGAAATAGCCTACTTTAGTTGCCAAATCTAAATCCCTGATGGAATCCGTTCAGCACCACTGATCGTTTTACCACCGTTGTCTCGTCATCGCATTGTAACAGCATAATGGTTATAGACCTTGACAGCGGCCTCTCGATGGTTTTACTACAAATAAGTTGTGCATACACAAATGTCAAACAATACAGTCCGTATTTGGGTTAAGGTTAACGTTTACTTGCATATATATATATATATATATATATATATATATAATTTAATGTTGTTCTCACCACTGCCCCTGGGTAACGGAACTCCTGACAGCGCCTCTAGAACCGAACTCTTTCCCGAGCTTTGGTCTCCGATGACGGCGATGGCCGGCAACGCGAGGTCCTTTTCGACTCCCAGAGACCGTAAATTATCGATAGTGTCGATGCAAGGGCGAATTTTCTCCTCATATTGCTGACTGAACGTGTTACTCAACTTATCCATGCTTAATAACGACCAAAGAGAAATCCTTCTCAACAGTTTCAGACTCCTCGATTTTCTGAAGTGATGCTCAGTTTACCGGTAAAGTGAATCCTGGAGCTCTTATAGGTGTATTTGTAAGTTTCATTTCCTGGAAATCACAATGGTTTCGTTTTTCCTATTTAGTGCGAATGCAATGTTCAGTAGATGGAAAATTAGCTATATTGTTTGGTCTTTGAACAGTATCTATCTTGTTTCTGTAGATTTAGCTTGATGGTAATGTGCTATTCTTCTACCGTGGTTGTTTGTAAACTTGCGGAATCTACAATGACGATTCAGTTTGTCTGTAAATGCGCAGAGATGTCCGAGTTAATGCTTAGTTTCTGTTCAAGTCGTTTTCTTTAATATCCAGTAATTTCCTCTAGAGGGGGGTGTTTATCCATAATCAGACTACCGAGATGACCATTACTGTTGTTCAGGCACAAGAATAATCAGTGGTGTAAAGTAACTACTTACAAATACCCAAATTACTGTAATTAAGTAGTTTTTCTCAGGAATTGTAATTTACTGAGTAGCTTTATAAATGTAGCCTACTTTTCCTTAAATACATTTTTAGTGCAGTATTGGTACTTTTACTCCACTACTTTCCTTCAACCTGCAGTCACTACTTTATTTTTTCTTGTCTATGGAGATCAGAAAAATCCGTCCTGTGATTCCTGTCCAATCAAATCGCACATTGAAGGTAATTCGCATCATAATGAACTACCTCAAAACATGTGCACTTTACATGGCAGCAAACTAAAAGTGTCCAAAAAGATGGTCAAATCTTTACACGCATTGACCCAGAGACTGTTTATATGCATGCCACTAATGAGAAGATGACGGATATTTACTGTATGATGACAAATGTCCTTAAACATCCAGCAGGCACAAGACGTCAACCTGCTGTCAGTTGACATTGTACCCTAACGTCGTGGGGATGTTGCATTTTGTTTGGAAATGAAAATCAACGTTGTATCAATGTTACCACTGCGACGTCTATCAGATGTTGGATTTTGGTTGCCGTACCTAATGAATAAATGTCAGTATTTGATGTTAACATGACGCTGGTTTAAGATGTTGGCTCGACCCCTGCTGAAAAAACCAGCATATGCTGGTAAGGTATGTTTTGATGCTGGTCTAGCTGGTTTCAATGCTGGTTTTGCTGGTCTCTATGCTGGTCTAACTGGTCTTAATGCTGGTCTTGTTGGTCTCAATGCTGGTCAGGACCAGCACTCAGGCCAGCAAGACCAGCATTGAGATCAGCAAAACCAGCATAGAGACCAGCAAAACCAGCATTAAAACCAGCAAGACCAGCATCAAAACATACCTTACCAGCATATGCTGTTTTTTTCAGCAGGGCATTGGATTTTGGTCACTTTCTAACAACCTAAAATCGACCAAATATCAATGTCATTTGATGTCAATATTGGACATCATAATATCTTTGTCCTTAGATGCTGGCTAGATATTGAATTTTGGTCACCTGACATCACAACCTAAATCTAACCTAATATTAAGGTTTTATGACGTTGTGTGCCTGCTACGCAGATGCACCACAGAATGTTACGTTTACACACACACACATGCACAAATTACATGTACATGCATCAACTTTTTACAGCGTAATACTGCTCTTGAATACTTTTGAAAGGTCTACTTTATACTCATACTTTGAGCAATATTTACAAGATACTTTTACTCTACTCACACTACATCTTTAGGCTTTTACTTTTACTTATGGCATAGTTGTTTCACTTCAGTAGTTCAGGCTGTAGGATTGACGAATGACAAAAGAAACAGCTTGAAAGTGTAAATATTTATATTTCTTGTCTATCATACATACTTTTCAGATTGGTCCATTGCAGGAGTTAGTGATAAACAGATTTTGTGTAATGACATTGTCTTTGGATGGATTAGGCTTTGTCCCTATATATAGACCGTCATTTGCAGTATGTTCATAGTTGAGTTGTTTTTTTCGGAGAAAGTGAAAATTACTCCTGTGCAACATTTGTAAATGACATTAAAAATCGTACAATTATCGTTAAGCTGCGCAAATAACACAACACAGCACACAAGACTAATCAGAGTCATGAAACAACATAAAATGTCTGACCAATAAATTAATGAATAAATAAAATGTGAATTAAAATAGTTGCAATACAAATGTTTTTGTGATTAAATAAATTAATACAATGCTACATTGCTAAAGCTGAATGAATAAATAAATGAATGTGAAAGAAAATAGGCAAAACAAATTTACACACATCAACATCTGAGCTCTTGAAGCTACATGCATAGGTAGACTGTTACAAAGAATCTTTACATCTCTTCTCGCTTCTTCAACAAAAACTGCATGCAAGTTTATATGTTTGTTCTTCATGCTACATTTTCAAGCTTTATATTCATATTCGTAGCATTAAAGTAGTTATAATTGATCCCATTAGGATAATTTAATCCTAATAGGTGGCCAAGAGGTTTTGTGCTTTCATTAAACGTTTCTGGCGGCTCAGTAAGTTTTCCCGCTTTTGGCCAATGTCACAGTCCTCTTTAAGCAGGTCGTTTACCCCGTCTTTATCTTGCAGCAACTGCAGCATGCTCCTTTGCAGCTCCAAAGCGGCTTCTTGCAGCAGCAGATAGCGGATCACCATTGGGATCTGGTCAGCTAGACGCTTGCTTGCAATCTGTTATAAATAAGACCGCACCTCAGATAGCTGTGCATTACAATTTAAACCAGTCTGCTGAAAGCTTTACCTGAAACACTTACCATGTAGTAGGACTCGAGATGCAGCTTCATCTCACTCAAAGTAGCATGATTGTCTGTGACAATCCCTACAGTCATGCAGTCAAAGTTTTCTGTGACTTCCTCGTTCTCTTCCCGCTTTTCTTTTGAGTGAAGTAGGCTCTGACTGTATGTGCCGTCTTGAGTGTAAACTACGAGCTCCATCTTGAATTGAGTCCTCAGCATGGATTCTGCCAAGCACTCTTTATCCTGCTTGATGGCTTCGATCTTAGTCTTGGAATGTATACAAAATTTTCCAGAACACATGGAGTTTCAATTTGAACAAATTTGAGTCTATCAGTAAACTAAATGTGTCACTATAGTGCAGGAAAGTCAAACTCAGTTCCTCGAGGGCCACAGTTTAGTTCCAACCCTGCTTCAACAAACTTACCTGTTTCAAACAAGACTAAAGGACTCAATTTGTCAGGTGTAATTAGGGTTAAAGCTAAACTGTGCAGATCTGCAGCCCTCCAAGAATTGAACATAATTCCTTACATTTATATAGCGCTTCTCTGGGCACTCAAAGCGCTTTACACATTGGGGGGAATCTCCTCATCCACCACCAGTGTGCAGCATCCACCTGGATGACGCGACGGCAGCCATTTTGCGCCAGACCGCACACCACACACCAGCTGATTGGTGGAGAGGAGACAGAGTGATGAAGCCAATTATGATATGAGGAGAGTTAGGAGGCCATGATGGACAGAGGCCAGTGGGCAGATTTGGCCAGGATGCCAGGGTTAAACCCCTACTCTTTTTCGAAGGACATCCTGGGATTTTTAATGACCACAGAGAGTCAGGACCTCGGTTTAACGTCTCATCTGAAAAACGGCGCTCACTGAGCAGTATAGAGTCCCTGTCACTATACTGGGGCATTAGGACCCACACAGAACGCAGGCTGGGTGCCCCCTGCTGGCCTCACTAACACCACTTCCGGCAGCAATCTAGCTTTCCCATGTGGTCTCCCATCCAGGCACTGAACGGTTTAGTTTTAACCCTGCTTCAACACAGTCACCTATAGGTTTCAAACAAGACTAAAGGACTCAATTCGTTTGATCATGTGTAATTAGGGTTCAAGCTAAACTGTGCAGAGCTCCAGGAACTGAGTTTGACACCCATGCTAGTGCTATTTAAATGTAATAGTCAACATTCAGTAAATTGGTAAAAATGTAAAAGGATGTAGATTAATATGAACACTTGAGTGTGTGTTGGAATATGTCTACTGGCAGAAACATTGACCTAAACACACACAAAAATACCTTTGCTATTTTCAGAAGAATAGGAAAACCGGTGAAGCTGCACTGGGCCAACTGGATGAACTTCTTTTTAACCATATCTATGTAGAAACAAGCACACTGTTAATCAGGGTAAGGGAATCAAAGCGTGAAATTCAATAACTTTTAAGACCTCATCACCACTTTAGGTTTCAACCCATAACATTGGCAACATTTTAACTTGCAGTACATTTACAAAAAACTTTATTTATTTGTAGACAACATGGTGGCTCAGTGGTTAGCACTGTCGCCTCATAGCTAGAAGGTCGCTGGTTCGAGTCTTGGCTGGGTCAGTTGGCATTTCTGTGTGGAGTTTGCTTGTTCTCCCCATGTTGGCGTGGGTTTCCTCTGAGTGCTCCGGTTTCCCCTACAGTCCAAAGACATGCGGTGTAGGTGAATTGAACTAAATTGGCCGTAGTGTATGTATGTAAATTAGTGTGTATGGATGTTTCCCAGTACTGGGTTGCAGCTGGAAGGGCATCCTCTGTGTAAAACATATGCTGGATAAGTTGGCGATTTATTCCACTGTGGCGACCCCTGATGAATAAAGGGACTAAGCTGAAGAAAAATGAATGAATGAATAATCCAGCAGGTAGCGCCTTTAGAACAGTGGGATTAATAGTGTTGCCTTTGTTACTGCAGTAAACAAAACATAGACGTCAAATCTAGTAGGATTTAGTCTATTTAATAAACTACACAGCATCCTGATATTCACAGATTAAATTCAGGCAAACTTTATCATACATTTTATCCAAAATTATACAAAATTGAATGCCTTTTAATAGTGCATTTACGACTTTTGAATACTTTTTAAAGGGTCTTATATTTTTCTGAGTTGATTTATCAGCTTTTGGGTTTTTTTTTTTGCGTATGGACTGCTGTGCGTAAATTGCTCATTAAAGCAGAAAAATGCACTGTTGCTGCCAGATCTCAATATTATATCAATTAAAAATATAAAGTGCATCCGGAAAGTATTGATAGTGCTTCACTTTTTCCACATTTTTTGTGTAACAGCCTTATTCCAAAATAGATTAATTTATTTCGTCAATTCTACACACAATACCCCATAATGACAATGTGAAAAAAAGATTTTTTGAAATTGTTGCAAATTTATTAAAAATAAAAACCTAAAAAAACACATGTACATAAGTATTCACAGCCTTTGCTCAATACTTTGTTAATGCATCTTTGGCAGCAATTACAGCCTCAAGTCTTTTTGAATATGATGCCACAAGCTTGGCACACCTGTTTTTAGGAATTTTTGCCAATTCCTCTTCGCAGTACCTCTCAAGCTCTATCAGGTTGGATTAGAAGTGACAGTGTACAGCCATTTTCAGATCTCTCCAGAGATGTTCAATAGGATTTAGTTCTGGGCTCTGGCTGGGCCACTTAAGGACATTCACAGAGTTGTGAAGCACTCCATTGATATTTTGGCAGTGTGCTTTGGGTCATTGTCCTGCTGGAAGATGAACCGTCGCCTCAGTCTGAGGTCAAGAGCACTCTGAAGCAGTTTTTCATTCAGGATGTCTCTGTACATTGCTGCATTCATCTTTCCCTCTATCCTGACTAGTCTTCTAGTTCTTGCTGCTGAAAAACATCCCCACAGCATGATGCTGCCACCAACATGCTTCACTGTAGGGATGGTATTAGCCTGGTGATGAGCGATGCCTGGATTTCTCCAAACATAAAGCCTGGCATTCACTCCAAAGAGTTCCATTTTAGTCTCATCAGACCAGAGAATTTTGTTTCTTCAGATGCTCTTTGGCAAATTCCAGTCAGGGAGTGGCTTCCGTCTGGCCGCTCTACCATACAGGCCTGATTGGTGGATTGCTGCACAGATGGTTGTCCTTCTGTAAGGTTCTCCTCTCTCCACAGAAAAACGCTGGAGCTCAGATAGATTGACCTTTGGGTTATTGATCACGTCCCTGACTAAGGCCTTTCTCCCCCGATCACTCAGATGGCCGGCCAGCTCTAGGAAGAGTCCTGGTGGTTCCAAATATCTTCCACTTATGGATGATAGAGGCCACTGTGCTTACTGGAACTTTCAGCACAGCAGAAATGTTTCGGTAACCTTCCCCAGCCTTGTGCCTCTAAACAATCGTGTCTCGGAGGTCTACAGACAATTCCTTTGTCTTCATGCTTGGTTTGTGCTTTGACATGCACTGTCAACCCTGGAATCTTATATAGACAGGTGTATGCCTTTTCAAATCATGTCCAATCAACTGAATTTATCACAGGTGAACTGCAATTAAGCTGCTGAAACATCTCAAGAATGATCAGTGGAAACAATATACCTGAGCTCAATTTAGAGCTTCACTGCAAAGGCTGTGAATACTTTTGTACATGTGATTTTTCAGGCTTTTTATTTTGAATAAATTTTCAACAATTTCAAAAAATATTTTTTTTACATCATCATTATGGGGTATTGTGTGTAGAATTTTGAGGAAATAAATGAATTTAATCCATTTTGGAATAAGGCTGTAACATAAAAAAAGAAAAAAAAGTGCTACGAATACTTTCCGGATACACTGTATGAAGAATTTCTGATTTATTTCAGCCTAATAAGGACTTGTTAATAAAATGTTAATTTAGTCATTCAGTGAAACTATAACAACACAGGAAAGCATAACAGATGAAAATATTCTCAAGCTTATTTAAGAAGGTAAAACTTGGGTGTCAGGTACATTATTTGCTTTACTTACAGGAATATCCTGAACAGACTAAGAAGCTATTCCAATTGGCAAATTCCTGTCGAAGTTCTGGAAAAATCAGCAGTTCTGATGCACATTTAACCTCCTCTCCAGTCGTCAGGTTGAGAGGGTCACGTGTAAAGGCTGTAACTTTCTAAATTCATTAATATCAAACATTTCAATTACTGAGGGATGTTGTTTACACTTTGATCTTGCATTTTGATGCTGTACTCACATCAATGAAAAAGCCTTTCTGCAGGGTCTGATGGGGGTCCATCACCATACGCTTCCAGTTCCTTCTGTGTTTCAGCAAGCTTTGTCTGGATTTGCTCTTCTAAACGAGGTAGGGACCTCTACATAACAGATTGGTTACATGATTATTACTTTTAGTCTAAAGATTTTTCAATGCCTTTTTTGTCAATATATTATTTTACCTGTATGTGATAAACCAACTCAAATGTTAGTTTCTCTGCCAACTTAGGAATAGTAGCAAAACCTTCTTCATAAAGTTTCCTGGGGGAAGACATTACAAATGCATCATGTTGCTTCCTTTAGCTCTGTTCCCCCCCAAAAAACATGAACTGATAAGATGTGTATCTTAATGGGTTAAAGTGTTTGTCAAATGCATTAATGTCAATTTTTAAACATGTTACCTGTAGCTGGATACAACAGTCCTGTTCAGTAAAATTCGCAAGAATCCTAAATTGTGGGCACTCGCATATAAGTTGTCACTAAATGTTTCCATCCAATGTGAATTAGATTTATGCGCAAAACTGAAATATCACATGATACATTTGCGAATAAAGAAACATTTTCATCCAATGAGTTAAAAAGAATAAAATCATCAAATATCAAAAAGAACAAAATTTATTTGGTGTATTAGAAGAAGCCAGTGGGTGCCTTTATTCGTATATATTAAATAACTTGCACCTTAGAAGATGAAGACAGAACATAATGAACGTGTGGAGGCTTTTTGAGGTGTAAGATGCTTAACACAGTTCTGGATTTTGATGGTTTGTTATTATGATTTTGATGAATTTGGAATTTTACTAAGGCATTTTAGAATGACCATTATTTCAGATGTGCAATGTGGATGGTCCACTGGTTTGTCCATTAATGCTGTCACATTGCATCTATTTTGTTTTCACATGATTTGTTTAAAAAAAAATCTAATTTTTGTGACATTTTTTTATGTGCATGTGGAAATTTATTCAATAAATGTTTCCATCATAGTTTACACACATTTTATTTTTCTTATTGTATAAAGTTTATTTTATTCAGTTGCGTGCACACTTATGCGCATCTTGACATGCACCGTTGAAGTCAGAATTAGCAGAATTTTTTTTTTCAAATATTGCCCAAATGATGTTTAACAGAGCAAGGAAATTTTCACAGTATGTCTGATAATATTTTTTCTTCTGGAGAAAGTCTTATTTGTTTTATTTTGGCTAGAATAAAAGCAGTTTAAATAAAAAAAAAAACATTTTAAGGTCAAAATTATTAGCCCCTTTAAGTAATATATTTTTTCGATAGTCTACAGAACAAACCATCGTTATATAATAACTTGCCTAATTACCCTAACCTGCCTAGTTAACCTTATTAACCTAGTTAAGCCTTTAAATGTCACTTTAAGCTCTATAGAAGTGTTTTGAAAAAATATCTAGTAAAATATTATTTACTGTCATCATGGCAAAGATAAAATAAATCAGTTATTAGAAATGAGTTATTAAAATTATTATATTTAAAAAAGTGTTGAAAAAAATCTTCTCTCCGTATAACAGAAATTGGGGAAAGAAATAAACAGGGGGGGCTAATAATTCAAGGGGGTTAATATTTCTGACTTTAGCAGTATATAAATATTACATTTTATTAAATCACCTGAAATGAGGATGGTCTTTGAATAATAATCCATAATCTCCTTTTGCCCCCTGCACCTTACAATCATGTAGCCTTTAGTGAGGTGAATGACCTCATTGTGGACAATGTCTACAACTGTCCCTTCAGTGCCCTTGTCCACCAGGTCTGGCTTTGTTAAGATGCCTGTAGTAGACAAATAATGGTTTTACAATTCTGATTGACTCTTTTTGTATAACAAGTGCAATGACTAATGCACACCTAAAGTCCTTTCGCCCTCAGGATCCTCTGCCTGAGCCATCTGCAATGCTTCTGTGGTTGCGATGTCAACATTGCATGGCACCACGACCAGATTGATTGTTTCCTGCTTGGTAATGAACATCCTGATCAGTCTCTTAATCTAGAAGAAATACATTTGAATAAAGTTACAGTCTCTCACTCGCAATGGATAAAATGTAGTTTTAGGTGTTTTAGGTGTAAAAGGTTTACTTGATCTCCAATGTTCTCAGGTTGACCCTTGACGGCCACTCGTGCAATGCCAGGGAGGTCAATGAGAGTGAGGTCAGGAACATTGGCAGAGGTGATCTGTAGACTGATGAGTTCCTCACTGATACCAACACCTGCTCCAGCCATCTCATCTTGGGCTGCAAACACAATTAGATGAAAGATTCGAACGGTGTCCTTGATTATGAGTTCACATAATAATAATAATAATGTTGCTGTTTGCGCATTACCAACATTTACAACCCTCAAAGTTTTGAAGATGTTTTCTTTTGCAGAATTCACGCTTAAAGTCTACTAGAAGTTTTATTTTATTAAAAGAATCTTGGGTTTTTTATAATCTTGCATGTTGAGAGAAGCTGGTAAAACAGTGTCTCATATCTATTAAAAACTGCATTGTACATAAATCTAAATATTTGCATGTTATTCAAATTTTCATTAAAACTGAATACATATATATTATACATAAGTAAACAAATAGATTGAATGATAGACTCAAAAATTGTGTGGAAATTTGCAGATTTCTGCTGACAGATTCTGTTTGGGCCTGTAAACGACTAGA
>CAIGQZ010033037.1:4009451-4031528 GCA_903798205.1 Danio tinwini
GTGAGAGACAAAAATGAAAACAGCTTCTTTTTTAGGCCTTAGCTCGGTTTGATTTAACATCCAACATGTTTGATTTACTTTTTTATGTGAAATCAAAAATGACTTTGTTTACTTTCTTAATACACATTCATGGCCATATTGTGAATGATTCATCAGCACATTATTCCAAGAGAAAAATTGTTTGTCTTTGTAATCCTTCATCCTCCAGCAACCTGTCATATAAAGTCAACTTTTCACTATTTAATCATGTCTCTGTATATAGGAAAAAAAAAAACCGTCCTTTTTTTCTCCTGAATTTCCTCCTTCACTTAAAATTATGTCATGTTGACATAATAATGGCCTTCCAGTGCATTTTAATGGTTTAATAATTACCTTGCAATTTTAATGTGGTTTCATTGTGGTCTAAAGTTGCAGCAGAATTCAACACAATTCATTTACATTTACTTATGATTGACTTTAAAGCTTGCAAATCTGTACTATTCTATTCTGTGTTATTTATTATACATTTTTTGTAGGTCTAATGCTGCATTTTTCCCGTTCTACCAAATTAAGATGACATTAAATTAACCAAATGTAACTTTTTCCTTGAGATTATGATTCGACTAGAATTAATGAATCATTTTGCAAATAATTCATTGGGAATCGATTAGCTAAAGTACAGTAAATCTGACTTTCCAAAGACTTGTGAACTGATTCACTAAAATGAATGAAAATTTAGGATGATTCAGTTCAGTTCAATGAACTGAAGAAAAAAAAAACTAAGAAAAAAACATGACAATATTCTATTCCCATGAAAAAAATCTCTTTAATTAAGATGTTGTATGCACAAGATTTACTATTTATAGTTACGTCTGAGTAAATTTTAAGAAACTACTGGTGAAATATTTACCCAATTAAAATAAAACTAAGTATTCATTAAAATTATTTTTTGCATAAAATAAGCAAAATATGAATTGTAATGGATCATGGTTGATCCATGATTCGTACCCATCACAACCCATGATTTGGAACACACGTGACCCGCGGAGTAATACTTTTTTTAAATTAATCCTAAATTTGTATCGATCGCAGAGAGATCGCCTCTTGTATCATTCAAATCACGTATGAAAGAATTTAGGCTTTCCTGTAAATTATACATGGAGGAAGATGTGGTGGGTTATTTGATGTGGTGGGTTTCTTAGGTTATTAAAGGTGTTTTCTGTCACTAATTGTTTAGCCTGCATTAATGCATTTACTGTAAGCTGCACGATTAATCATCAGGGATCTTAACACCCACGCAACATAAATTATAAATGATGGAGATTTGCATATGTTTATTAATCTTTCGAATCGCTGCATTCAAATCTGTGTTTGAAAAATGCAAAAATCAAAAAAAGAGAAAAAAAGAGAGGCTGGGAATGAATTAATCTTTTGAGTTAGTTATGAAGTTACAAACAGTCAAATAATACAGAAGTACTGGGATAACAGTTTATAGTTTAGATAAAACCACTGATGTGCATTTAACTTGACGCTCAAAAATGAAAGTTGTAGGCAGTAATTATGTTATTTAACCAATAGGTGGTGATAACCAGCCATCAAAAATATGCCACTGAATAATTCTTCAAAAATGATTAATCTAGCAATGAAACATGAAGTCTTGTGAGTGAATAACTGAATCATTTATTGAAAATGAGACTAAAAATAAATATGGGTTGTACATATTATGTTAGATTTCTATATTTAGCGTTATCAGCAACAGTAGTAGTAACAGTGAATTTTTCACAGTGCTGAATATTTTACGATTTACTTTAATTCAGATGATTATTTCTTCATTTTATTTTTTATAAAATTACAGGTTCTAAGTTCTGTTCCGTGACTGAAAAAACATGTTATCTGAACCATGAGATTTGTGATCCATTACACTACTAACCAAAATATTCTTAAATATTCAACAATCCTTAAACGGTAGAATGTCAAAAACCAGCTTTACCAACCTACAATAGAATTAGCTGTCAAAGCTGCATTTTATTTGTGTATTTGTATCGTGCCTACAAAGCTAAATAATCCAGACTAGCTAAATCCTGCTGTGGTCCAAATCCGTCATATTCCTCCTGAAACCCTGTAATCCCTACACGCAGTCCTCCTTCGCCAACTCGGGATGGATTTTGTCATTTGCTTAAATTATTCATCATCGTGTTCTGCCGTGTTGAATCTCTGGAGATGGCAGGAGCTGGAATGATCGCTCTGGTGTCAAGCAAATGTGGAGCGGATGCTCTGATGTTTCCTGGAAGCCGCGTGTGTATCGTAGCGTTAACGTTTTCTCCTCTCTTCTTCAGCCCGCTTCCCAGGGTGCACACAGAGACTTCGTCAGACTGGAGCGTGTGGCAGATTGGGTGGACTAATTCAGGATTAATTGCATGCTTGTTACAACAGGGCGCCCATATGGCCTCAAGCTCACTGGAGTGGCACTTTTGTGTCAAATCGCACATTTGCTTGAGGAAAGGGAGGATGGGGAGGTTGGTTTGCCGGTGAAGTGACTTGCGATTCTGTCGATTCTGCAGAAACATCCAAAATCCTGCTGGCAAGATCTTCCTGAATTGCCAGCGGCAGTTCCGCGGGACTGAAAAGGACGTGATTGAACATTATCCCAAGGCGAAGAATGGCTCACAATGGAGAGTGATAGGTTACACTGTGTATTCAATCAGAAATCGAAGACGCTGGAGATGAGGAAATTCATGAGCATGTGAAAGGCATGGTGGAAGCCATTTAAGCCTGTTTAGAGTCAATGTCACACAGATGTTCGGGATGGGATCCGTTCCTTGGCGGTAGAAAGCTATTAGAATCAAAAGCCCCCTAAACGCTTGTTAACTCTGTGGCCATAAATCCATGATCCGATTCAAATTTGAAGGAAGAATGCCGTCATGATCTATATTTCACTCAAGAGGCCACTTTTGTTTTAAAATGCTTCAATGATGATCAGTTTTAGCAAGTGCACAAAATGAGAAAATTTACTCTGGTGATTGCTATACCATTGCAGATCATCTTTGCTTAAAGAGAGGGTTCACCTAAAAATGAAAACTGTAGTCATTATTTTATCACCCTGCTGTTTTTCCGATGTCATATGACCTTCGTTTTTTTTTTTCCACAAAAGAAGAATTTAAAAAAAATCCTGCTTGCACTTGTCCACATAACAAGACTGAATTAGTATTAGGCCCTTAAAAATGATGCAAAATAATGGTATCAGCTATAAAGACGGCCTTTACTGTTTGTCTTTGTGTACAATTATATATATTCATGAGGCTTGATCAGCGTATGTCATGATTTTGCCAAGTGTGATGCGATCCTGGATTAATATCTATGTTGATCCTGGAAGATCATTCCATACCTATTCCCTACTCCTAAACCCAACAATAACTTAATTATTCCCAAAATCAGAGGGGAAATATAGTTATATAACACAACTTCATAAACCTAACCGTAAACCTAAACTTAACATAAACGTATATATGTAAACGTATCCCTTAATTCTGATTGGCTGATTGGAATGTTGTTCCAGGATCAATATAGATGTTAATCCAGGAACATGTTCTACTTGGTGAAATCAGGTTAGGGTTAATCAGCACAAAGTTCACTCCAATTTAAATCTTGATCATTCATAAATCTAAAGTAATAAAAAACATGAAATGCAGTGCATTTCCTTTGTTGAGTATCTCCTGAACTGCAGTTGTCACAATGAAAGTTGACAAATCCTTTAACTTGTTTACCTCAAAGAGAAAAGTACATGATTTTATTATTATTATTTGTATTGCATTTCTATTTATCTTGATTTTTCAATACTCTTGTGCTTTTTCTGGCTGACTTTGAATGAGTTTTTATTATTTTATTTATTTTATTTTGTTTATAATGTCTAATAAGTATGATTGAGCAGTGTGCGAACTGTACATAGACGATCGGGGGTCAACATTTATGGTTAGTTTGTGTAAAACATGCTTCAGTCATTTATGTGTTTATTTTAATTAGATCTAGTTTATTAATACAACAAATTTAAGTTTTAAGTATTTTGAAGGCTATTTAGTGACCCACAGTATCCTATGATTAGCTCTTTTAGCTATTACTGTAGGTCAAACTACACAAACTGCATCTGATTTGACTTTTTACAAGCTATATGTAGGTACAAACAACAATTTTATGAGAAAACAAACAATTTTATGAGAAAAAAGTCTAGTGAACACTTCTGATTGCTCGTTGCGCTAGATTTGCTCAATTTCATACAGTTAAATGATTTTTTTCTCGCATAGGCATGATTATGCATTCACAGTGCTATGAACCGTTATAGGAGTAATCAAATGTATATTTATATTATTTACTATTTTAATTATTAATACTATTAAAAAAACAGATTGTAGAGAACTATTTCTCAGTATTAAAGTATTAAACACCCCCATACATCTTCAAGTGTTAATTAGGGGGGTCAATCCCCCCCAAACCCCCCTTTAATTCGCACCTCTGAGATGAGCACAAGCAGGACCTTTTCATATTTCCCATTTTGTGTTATAAAAAAAAAGAAGCAATATGTTATTGTGGTAACATCAGACTAAGTAAATTCAGTTCAATTCGTCTTTATTTCTAGAGCACTTTTACAATGAAGATTGTGTCTAAGCAGCTTAATATAGAAGTTCTAGTATTAGTTCAGTTTTCAGAGTTGAAGTAAATGACTTTAACTCAGAACTCTGTAGGCACAGAAATCAACAGCGCAACTTAGTTGTATTGTATGTTGCCAGATTGAGGTAAAAATACTTCAGGATTTGAATATGTCATCAATTCTGTGAAGTGATGAAATTCATACAAGATTGGGCAATAGTAATTATGGGAGTTTCCCAGGAGAAATAACAAAGCTAGAGCATGGCTGGTGATGGGTGTAAAATACAGGAGAGAGAGAGTGTTGGCAGCAGTGTTGGGCAAAAACGTGTTACTAGTAATACGTTACTATAACATTACTTTTGACTAACTAATACTTTAACGCGTTACTTTTTTAATATATTAACTCCGTTACTGTTACAATATGATGCGTTTGTCTGTTACTTGGTGAGTTAATTAATTTTGGCTGCAGTCTAGCCCACATCTTCCTGTTTACAGTGACAACGCATTGTGTGGGATTGGTGGATGCCAACCAACCACTGTAAAGAAGACGGGTCCTGTATAAGGCGCCAGCTTGGACAAAGTCAAGCAAAAGCAGAGAGACTGAGTGCGCAAAAGAGAGACCGGGTGTGCGCAAGAGGCCAAGTGTGCTCGCGAGAGACACCAAATGCGTGCGAGGTAGACGGATTGTGTGCGCACGAGAGACTATTAAGGTTACTATTATTAAGTACTAATACTACTATATATGTTGTTTCAAATAAATAAGAACACATGTGTTATCTGTATAACACAATTGATTAGTTTAGTAGACACAGCAACACATTTCTGTTATATTTCAGAACACGTTATTTAAAATGTATAGTGTTCATTGCTCAAAAAAGTGCTGTTTTTTTGTTTTACATATTTTTATAGCTGTTATACAACAGCAGATTTTGCACTTTGAATATACACAGCTTACTTTCATAAGTTGTTGACATGCCACGCTTAATTTGTGGTTAGTTTGAAAATTGCTCATAGATTTTATTTTTGAGCAGCTGTTATGTTTTAACTCAAAATTACTGCATTATTTTTTGGTGTAAGTAATCGATAAAGTAATTTAATTACTTTTTAAATGAAGTAACTAGTAACTAACTAGTTACTATTTTTCAGTACCTAGCACAACACTGGTTGGCAGGTATGCCTATATCTGCAAAGCATACAAAATCAAGTTTAATTTTACTAATTGTTTTGACAATTCTATATTTATGCTTTGACAATTTGGCTGATAATATTGAATGTGACATTTACCCTTCTTGGTTAATGGCACATGCAACAAAGACAATCAGGTCTTACTTGGCACTGACATATGAGTACATCTCTCCATTCTTTTACCTGTCACAGCGAAGCAGCATCAACTTGGAGTGGAGACTGGTGAAACACTTGAAGAAATGGCGATTATTCGCAACAGATGTTTGCACAGTGGATTCCATCTGTTAACTTTTATCATCAAAACATACGGGACGACCTTAATTCAATTAGAGAGCGGCAAACAAAAGGTTTGCAGTGTTGTAAGAGCAAATGTTCAAAGGTGTCGTCTTCTTTTGTGGTCCACACACTTCCAATTAGAGCTGCTTATACCTGGGTGTGAAATCTGCTAGCAAGAGCGATTTACCGAGCAAGTGACAGCAGACAAACCAGTTGGCTGCGAGGGCCGAACTGGAGGTGGCAGGCGGGCTGTTTGTGGTGTGCCGTAAGGCTCTCACAGCGTGTTTGGCTCTCACCTGTTTCCCTGCAAACATTTCACACTTCTCTACAAATCTAGTCTCTCTATTGAGGTTTGATTTAGAGGCTTGTTCCTTGTGTTGTGGTTGTTTATATTAAATCAAGGTGTTTTTTTACAGTTAGGAAAGATTATAACATGCTTTCTTGTGCAGAATTTGTCTGCCATGCTTTTGCAGTTGGAGTGCGTTCTTTTCCGGAATGTTCTATTCTCTTGCCAGTGTGTCCTGAATGGTTTCTAGGAAATTCTGGTGGTTGCTAGGGTATTTTTATACACTCTCAGAAATAAAGGTATGCAAGCTGTCACTGGGGTGCAAAGGTTAAAAGGTACAAATTTGTACCTAAAAGGTCCATTTTAATATCTTAAGAGTACATATTAGAACCTAAAAAGTACAAAATTTTTCCTCTTAAAATTTTTAAGTACTAATATATACTTTTGAGGTACCAATATGGACCCCTTTAAGTACAAATGTGTACCTTTTGAAAAGGTACCACCCCAGTGACAGCTCGTGAACCTTTATTTCTGAGAGTGTAAAGGCTCGTTTCCACTGACTGGTATGGTACGGGTCGGTACGCTTTTATGGCCGTTTCCACTGTCAAAAGGCGTACCGAACCGAACAGCCACAAAGCCAAAAAAAGAGCAGATTTTACCCTGTATTTTTTTTTTACGAGCCAGTCTGAAGTGCGAGCGGTTTTCTTGCTTGCGCTTGTCGGGTTTCTTTATTTGAAAAAACAAACTTCTTGAGCTGATGATCATAATGTGTGCTTGATTATTGACGTGCTTTTGAAACCTGATCCTGTCAGAAACTGACAAACGCGAGAGTGACGCGCCAAAAAACAAAAGGACATGCCGGAAAAAAACATTATTTTTTTCAGCAAACGTGAGCAAACTGCCATGTTTAACCATCACCTTTTGGACTATTATGAACTCAGAATGATGGAATTACTTTCTAACAAGAGGCTACATGTGCTGCTGAAGATTACAGACACATTTAATCATGAGAGGTCTGCAGTAGGCTATTTTGCACTGATCATTTGATCTGATTTGTCATTGATCTGCAGTTATAATCAACTCATGTTCATAGTAAAGTTAGTAGTAAACATTTATACAGAAGTATTTATGTGTGTAAAGCATCTGTTTTGTGAGAAGTGCTTCTCATATGATATGTGAGCGACCTGTACAGCTTTACTTTAGACATTTTCTCGAGCGAAAATGTTGTTGACTGCAACTTTCTGTCGTACACCGTGGCCAATATCAGATTTCCAGTGTGACCAGATCATGGTCCTAAACTGTGCATGTGCAAAAGTACAGTTACGGACAGCACAAAATGTAAAATTATGCAAACAATGTGTATACTGTATTAAGTCAGCAAGCACATTGTCAGATTGGGTTTACTATGATTGTTGCCCTTTTCACAGACAAGCGAACTGTAAAGGGTTGTTCTGCTACTACTAATGTGTATTTTGTCATTTGAAACCTAAAATAAGTCTCTTGTGATTGAAAACAGTCAAGAAGATGAAACTCTGCAAATAGATCAGGATAGCAAGAGACAGAAGCAAAGCGATCTCAAGTCAGCCAGAAAACTTGACAGAAGAGCTAACTGTGGGCTCTTTTTAAAGATTAGACTGAGTGAGTCATTTAATTATTATTCTCACTCGGCACATGATCGGAAGTGAACTGAATAGTGATTGTTCATATGATTCATGTTTGTAGCTACGTTTTTGTTATCCATGACTGACCTATAACGTTATATGGCACAAAATGATTAAAGACCGTTCAGAAAAGTGATGCTCTTATTTTGCGCTATCACCGTATAATGACGTCATGTTTTGGGAAAACTGAAATTGTTTGGTGGACGTTGGTCACGATAACTTTTATTTCCTGGTTTTGTTCTAGGAATTATTCATTTACAAATTAAGCACTGCCTCTACACACACACACACACATTAAAAAAATACTTGTGCTAATCGTTTAAAATACTTATTTAAAGCTTATTTGTTTTTGGTGTTAAAAAGTCGTTTTCATCATTCAATTTACTTCAATTTGTAAAACACAAAAACAAAAAAAAACATTAACTTAACATTAAAACAAGTTAACTTAATATGTGTTGGGACAACATGAAGGAATTGTGTGGAACCCCACATTTATTACTGTGTAGTAAGACACAATTTTAGATACGCTAAATGTTAGATATCACTTATGTTGCACAATCAATGTAATACAATTTTGACCGCAAGTTTTGGGTAACAAATTAGTAGCAAATTATGCAGTAGTCACAGCAGCAGCAGTAAATTATGGTGACGCTTGCTTTAGCATGCCCCACTAAACGTAGAACAAACCAGATTGATAGTTTGATAGAGGAACAGATTGTCTCTTTGGCGATCTGATTAGATATTCATCCCCTCCCGCCTCTCATTCTCTATAACGATCTGTAACAAAATGCAATCAGATGGCTTTCTAATCCCTGTTTTGTGAAAGGCCTGAATAGGTTACGAGGTCAAGGTTCATCTGCGAGGGGTTGAACTCTTCTAATTGTTTCTCGAGAATGAGGTCTACGTCTCTTTCAGACCACATTCATTGAGTCACGTTTTGAATTTGGTGCTTTACAAAGACTAAATTACAGACACCGTGAATGAAAGCAGCAGATACTTAAAATGTAAAAAAAAAGGGCCTCCAGACAGGGATGTCACATCACAGCTCTAACAGAAGGGGAACTCCACACCCTTGGGCCAAAGGCTTTCTAGCGCCAAATAAACGACAGACAGCACATCTGGCTGTCAATGTGCGTTCCTTTCAGCTGAATGTGGCTTTGCTTTTACTGGGTGGTGGAACAAATGTAGAAGCTTTGCAATTTTAACACTAGTTGCGGTGCAGTTGCATGCTGCGCTATAACCTGAATGTGCAAGACTCCTTGAAAAACGATGTCTCATTCTCTTTATTTAACCAAATAAAAAAAGTTAAATTAAAAATAAATTAAAATCTTTTTTTACAAAAGTGACCTGGCCAACAAAACAGCCAGCAACAAATAGCATGATACAGCGGGGGGAAAATAAGTATTAAACACGTAATGTTTTTTCCTGGGAATAATGTTTCTAAAGGAGCTGTTGACATGGAATTGAACTAGATTTTGGTAAAAATCCAAACAATACAAACATAAAAAAAAAGAAAAGAAAAATGTGTTATGTGTATCACTCTGAAATGGCACAGTGCTGAACTACTGAAATGTATTTAATACTTTTTATAAAATAATTTTTTAATGATGCCAGCTTTAAGACGCCTCTTATATGGAGAATGAAGTCACATGCATTGCTCAGGGGGTTTTCACAGACTTCAAGAAAAAATCTTGATGGTTCTGAGGGTCTCGTCTATCAAATCTGAGCTTTATTTAGCATTCTCTACTGCATTCAGGTCAGGTGATTGGCTGGGCCATTCTACAGCTTGATTTTCTTTCTCTGAAAGCATTTTAGAGTTTCCTTGGCTGTGTTTTGGATTAAAGTCTTTCTGAAATGTCCACCCTGGTTTCATCTGCATCCTCCTGGTAATGTAGATGTTGGACTGAATGATGAAGGGCCGAGGGATGCTGAGAGAGATTTCAGCTGCTGTCTGGGCTTTCACTGGTTTTCTACACCTCCCTTTCTTCGTGTGTTCAATACTTTCTCCCTGTGTGATTTTATTTTATTATGCATAACTTAATTTGTAAATAAAACTAATTAGATTTGTTTTCTATGTATACATGGATTTAATTGGTTGTTACCAACATCTGGGAAAAATTTCAATTCAACAGTATCTAGAAATATGTGTGCTAAGAAAAATTGTGATGTTCAATACTTATTTTCCCCGCTGTATATTAAAAAAAATATATATTTAAAAACACACAACTCAATGATCACAGCGACAATTCACCAAAGGATAATACACACAACTTGTTAAAAGTAACTTAAACTTATGTAACCATGGCCAGCTTTAAGATGCTTTATAAAATTTTCCAAAGCACAGCAGCATTATATCCAAAACCTTTTTTTTATAGCTTTGTTCGAACCCGGGGGATTTAATATAAAATAGATCATTAGACCATAATTTGAAGTATGCATTAGGAGTAGAAATACTCAACGACAAATAAGATGGAGTTAGACAACATACAGACTTATAAAAAAAACAATGCCAATTAAGGTGACACGGTGGCTCAGTGGTTAGCACTGTGGCCTCACAGCAAGAAGGTCGCTGGTTCGAGTCACTGCTGGGCACTGTGTATGTGAATGTGAGTGTGTAAGGGTGTTTCCCAGTTCTGGTTTGCAGCTGAAAGGGCACCTGCTGTGTAAAACATATGCTGGATAAGTTGGCGGTTCATTCCGCTGTGGCAACCCCTGGTGAATAAAGAGACTAAGCCGAAGGAAAGTGAATGAATACCAATTAAAACTTCTTCAGGTATACAATGTTTAATAACTACAATGGCCTGAGGTGTTTATATACAACAGATCACCATAGTCCAAAAGTGCAAGATGGTTGCAGATACCAAATATTTCCTTGTTCTAAAAGAAAATAAGGCAGCACAGTGGTGCAGTGGGTAGCACAATCGCCTCACAGCAAGAAGGGCTCTGGTTCGAGCACCGGCTGGGTCAGTTGGCATTTCTTTGTGCCTGTGTTCATGTGGGTTTCCTCCGGGTGCTCTGGTTTCCCCCACACAAGTCCAAAAACATGTGGTCAATTGTCTGGAGTGTATGTGTGTGAATGAGTGTGTATGGATGTTTCTCAGTTATCGGTTGCAGCTGGAAGGGCATCCATTGCGTAAATCATATGCTGGATAAGTTAGTGGTTCATTCCGCTGTGGCGATCCTAGACTAATAATGGTACTAAACCGAAAAGAAAATGAATGAATAAAAGAAAATAAGGATCTATTTGTGTAGTAAAACTGCAATTTAAACTTAAATTTGGCATGAAATGGAAGTTAAGATTGCCCTTTTTTCCTCTATTGTGACATACATTCACTTGAAGTCCTAAAATGAGAGAAAAGATGTAGGCAGTTCATGATTTCGTCATTTGGAAACTGATTGGATTGTTGGAATATGGGTGTTGCTAAGAAAATGAAAAAAAAAGTGACCAATGAATAAAGGCAGAGCAGAAATGAGACTCACACTGATAGCCCCGCCCTAAAGACCTTCCATGTGACCAGAATTAAAGAAAAGTCATTTTGAAGGGGGAAGGGAAGGTTATAATATTTGATTAAAGATTCTGAGGACAAATAATTTTTGGTAACACTTTATTTTGATGGTCCATTTGAGTATTAGTAGACTGTCTGCTTAATATCCGCTGATACTGCTCCTTCAACAGACATTTAACTGACTATAAGAAACTTTGCAAGTACATGTCAACTTACACTAACCCTAACCCCAACCTCTACTTATAATCTAATGAAAATTAGTCGGCATGTAGAGTCAATGTAACTTAATTTCAACAAACAGACCATCGAAATAAAGTGTGACCTGATTTTTTACTAAATAATGGTCTCTCAATCTCTTCATGTCGTCCCAATGCAAATTGAAAAACATATTTTACAAATTTAAGTTGATTGAACAAAACAAGGGGCGTAGTGAATGAGTGTGCATGGATGTTTCCCAGAGATGGGTTGCGGCTAGAAGATCTTTCAACCTCAAACTGTTTACTCCACCTCACCCTACTCCCCTCTCACCCCCTATTTTGCACTGCTATTTATCGTCTACAGTTATTTCTATTGTAACTTGTTGTTTAATGTGATTTGTATTGTAGAACATATTTACAGTAGTGAGATGCACTTAAAGCGCCCCTATTATGGGTTTTTGAGAATGACCTTCCATGTAGTGTGTAACACAGCTCTAAGGGTGTACTCACACTATGTACCGTTGCCTTGAACCGGGCCAAAGCACGCCTGTCCCCACTCACATCTCCCCCGAGGGCCTGCATTCACATTACATTCGGGCCTGGGCATGCTTACGTCATTGATGATGCGCTGTTCAGTAAGCGCTCTCGCTCAGCACAGTAGATATTTTTAGTTATAGTCGTTTATTATGCGGTGACACGCAGTCAAATGTTTCACCGAACAGATCAGCCACTTTTGACGCTCATAAACAATCATACCGCCCACAAACAGTAGCAAAGAAAAAAAGAAAGACAAGCACTGTAGCAGACGCCGCTTGAATTAACCCATGAAGACGCTGTGCTCTGCTGGATATTATTGGAAGTATAAGGGAAAGTTAGTGTTGTTTTCTCTAACCAAAGATGAAACTGTGAAGAGTCAGTGGTTGGGGTTTATTTTTGCTAAATTACCTCAGCATTATAGCCACAGCCTTGTGCAGTTCGAGTGCTTCTGGAATCTACACGCTTACAACGGGGGATTCGTCTGCCGTTTGTTAAAGGAAGGCTCAGAAATGTAATGTAAATGATGTAAGGGACTTTGTCAGTACATGGATCAGTGGATCATGGATCAGTTTCTTCCTCCATTTCACAAGTTTAAGTAAGTGCATTACCATGGCTGCCTCCTTGTTTTCTCTAGCTTGCAAGTTATCTATTTAATTGTGTTTTGTTACTTGTGACCGCCTTGTAATACTGGCCAACTTGTAATATCCTGGTGTTTAATTGCTCAAATCTTTGAAATTACGTGAGTTTTCCAGGATAAATAACTAAATGGGTGGGTGGCTGGAGATGGGTCTGAAATACGGAAGACTCACGGGAAAAACAGGAGTGTTGGCAGGTATGCTCACTCATACACTATGCATTCTGACTACTTCAATATTGTTGATAATCCATGCTGGGCATTTCCAGTCGCAACAGTCTATCATCAGTGCAGATTAGCTTCGCGCTAAGGAGGGGTTTGGGAACAAATGAATCACTGAATGAATCATATGGGAGTCGCTGGGATAATTAGGTAAAAATAAATGCAGATTATAAGACAATGAACGTGTTTTTTGGCCTTGCATGTATATCAGCCTGTTGTTGGAGACCCTTAAAACCAAAATATAACCTTTTTTAATGTATAATAGGGGCTCTTTAATCTCATCGCACGTGTATATAATGTACATTGTATATCTGTACAGTGACAATAAAAGGCACTCTATTCGATAACAAGGACTACTATATACATACAAACATTCTGATGATTTCAATCCCACTTTTAAGTTTTGAGGTTAATTTATCAAAACATATCACTTTTCCGACCTGGAGTCTGATGGCATGCTGATCCGAAAAAGGCGATCAGATATAATCAAGCTTTTAACCTTGAGCATTAAGTGTAGATCTGCTAGATAAATGTGTGTATTTTAAAATGTTTTTCTCACACTTTATTAAAACTCCTCATTGCGGGATGCACGCCTAGCCGTGCCAGAAATGACGCTAACACAAACAAGTGAGAAGAGATGAAGGCATAATCAGGAAAGGTGACATGAAGCTCGGTGGGACTGTTAGTCATCTGCTGGGTGAGGATGGTGGTGTTGGGGTGGAGGGCGAAAGACAGAGGAGGCGTTCCTCTTTCTCCTTCTCCATTACTTTAATTGTTTCCAAACCATTTGGCCTTGAACGTGCGCTAGTCTATACTCAGCGCACATGCTTCAACCACACTTAACATTCCTCTGTGCGCAAGCCCTTAATCTTTCCTCCACTTTCCCTGTCACTTGAATGTAAGGAGGGTGATATATGGCGCTGAGAGACACACTGAAATTTGGGGTAACTTTGAAGGCTTCATCCGCAGGCACTTTGTCTGCTGGTCTGAGTGATTGCTTTTTGTCCTTTGTGTGCGCCGTTTTATTTGCTGCGGAATATTGCTTCTTGCGTCGCACTTCATAAGTCTCCATGATTTTGTGCAGAAGAAGAAATGGATTTGTGGTCGTGTTTTGTTTAGTTGTTTCCTTAGTTTTTAGGAAGTTTAACCGTGGCTTGCACTCCTTTGTTTTTTCAATCCGTTGTGGCCTATTTGTGCTAATTTGCTCCCTTGTGGGTCACAATTGAATTAAACATAAATGAAGCAGTATACAACAGAATTAAAGGTGTCAGACATTTTTTATCTTGGACATCTTTTTTCTCTGTGCAGTGGTTTGTGATCACACACTGTAAAAATTGCTGGATTCCACACAATTGCTTCATGCTGTCCCAACACAAATCAATTTGGTTAACTTAATAATTTTTTGAAAGTTAACTTTCAAGTTGTCTCAATTTTTTTAGTGTGTTGTTTCAACCCATTTTAAATAAGTTGTTTAAAAGTTTATAAGTTAGTTATGTTATAAGCAGGACAGAATCTGTTGACATTTTTTGCTATTTCTGTGGAGAATTTTGTAAAAAATCTGTGGATTTAAACGGAATGATTTTGGGAGTATCATAACTAAAAACTTAATATATGAAATAAAAATAATACATTTTTAACTTTTGTTTAATTTTTACAGTGCAAATCCAATTAGATCCTCTTATTTGGTAAACAAAGCAAGTCTCTCATATAATATGTCTACTGAAAGACAGAAAATATTACTTTACAAATTGTGTTGTACACTCTCAAAAATAAAGGTACACAAGCTGTCACTGGGGTGGTACCTTTTCAAAAGGTACAAATTTGTACCTATAAGGTCCATATTAATACCTCAAGGGTACATATTAGTACCTAAAAGTACAAAAATGTTCCTCTTAAAATTTGTAGGTACTAATATATACTTTTGAGGTACCAATATGGACCCTTTAAGTACAAATTTGTACCTTTTGAAAAGGTAGCACCCCTGTGACAGCTTGTGTACCTTATTTCTGAAAGCGTAAATAAATCATATGAACATTTTAATATTACTATTATTATATCACAATATTATTACTGAAATTAATTTAAAAACGGAATAAATATAAATTTTGCATGTTCTCTCTGTGTTTATGTGGGTTTCCTCCGGGTGCTCCAGTTTCCCACACAATCCAAAGACTACAGGCTTCAAATGTTTAAGATGACATCAGTACAGGCAAAGTCTAGGTGCTGTTTTGTGGCAGTTCGAACACATTCAACCATATGAGTGTTTACACTATATGAAAGCAATCCAATCACTTGCAATTTTATGAAAGTGTTCAAGCGTTCACATTTTAGACCTTGTTTACACTTGCATTTATCATCATCCATTTGGGAGCAGATCAAAGAAAACACATCTTGATACCAGTTGTAATATGAGTCTTTAAGGTCTGCTCAGGCCCACTGAACATCTTTTGGAGTTTCCTCGATGTATAGTCTAACATAAGCTAAGCGACCTCATGCCGTTTAAGGAATTCAAACCTGTGTACAGTAGTGTATTCAAACAGGGCCTTTGTGACGGGTCTGAAATGATCTATGGCTCTCCTTCGGCGCAAAAACACACTTGAGGCCTTTTCCACCCTTTTCTTTTCTCACCCTGCATGACAGATGTGTCACCCCTCCCCCTCCGACACCCCCACTTTTCCCTCACTGGCCCTTTATTTCATCCTACACGCCTTTGGTGGGGAGGAAATGTGCCTGCCACATGATGATATCTTGATTTTTTTTTCCCAAAAAGTTTCCCATTTCCTGCGAGTTCTGATTCACAGACGTTAACAAAAAACGCGGCACAATCAACCACGTCTCCAAAAGTTATTCAATATGGCATAACGCATTGTGGTCTCTGAGTAATTGTTCCCCATTTTTAAGCAGCTGTAAATGTTCGGGGCAACTAGAAAAAAGTCTTTTGTCATTTTTCGAGTCCAGATGTGTGCTTTCTTCCGGACATGAGACTTCAGCTGTTCGCTCTGATTTAATGATCCATTGTGAGCCGCGGATGATGTATTTCAGTCATTGTAAGTCGTTTTTAGGTGAAGAGAGTGGAACAAAAACTCTCCCGAGTTATCCATACATTAGTCTAGGAGCGCACATTGCAGATTATCAAACTGTTTTGTGGAGTTAATTCAGGAAACGGTGTTACATATTAGGTCTTGATAAACGGATGTACCCTAAAAAAAATTATATATTCACGCTCATGTTGCTCCAGTGCCATGAAACGTTTGTTTATCTTCTATAAAAAATGCATTGATCAATGTTTAACATTGAAATTTTTTTTGAAAATTTTTCAATTCAATTCACTTTTATTTAGTAGTGGGCAAAGCGAGGCTTCGTGAAACACTTAAACAGTCGAAGCAAATGTCTTTTGAAATGCTTTAATATCAGTTTGAATTGCTCTGTTCTTGTATCGTTTTCTTTCGAAATTGGTCTGGCATCCGAATAAACACTTTCTGAATAAATATGTCTTGTTTTGGTAAAAAAAAAAAAACAGGGTTGTTGCTAGATCAGACACGGTTGTGGCCAGAAGTTAACAAGAATTATTTATATTATTCATAAAATTTCCCATTTATTGTATTTTATTTATGTCTACCCAAAACCTAAACCCAACCATCAGAGTACTGTAAAAAAATAATTATTGTTTTACAGTGTTACAAAAACGATGCTGTATTGATGGCGTGTCAGCAGCTGTATCTTATTTAGACTACACCATAAAACAGTAACATGATTAAAATACATAAAATCGTGATTTTGGAGTATTTGTACAAGTCGGGATTCGAACCCAAAAGAAATTTGAAGCTTAGTTACAACATGCACACGCACGGTCCACTAGGCCATAACAGACAGAAGAATTGTCAGACCCTGTCAGTCAAATGTGCATTCGCCAGGTCTCGAAACGCTTCTGAGCTGATCGATGCTTTGAATCGCTTTAGTCACATGACCAAGTGTTTCGAAACACTTTAGTCACGTGACCTGGGTGTTTCGGACCATGCTTCGGTGCAGTTTTTCGAAACACTTGCGCTTCGGGATCTCGACACTGTGTCGAAACGACAGTTTCACGTCAGCCATCCCTACCTTTATTTTTATAACGCTTTTACAATGTAGATTGTGTCAAAGCAGCTTCACATAGAAGATTATAGTGAATTGAAACATTGTCAGTTCAGTAGCTTAGTTCAGTGTGGTTTAATAATCACTACTGAGAGTCCAAACACTGAAGAGCAATTCCATCGATGCACAGCTCTACAGATCCCGAACCACGCAAGCCAGTGGCGACAGCCGCGAGGAAAAAACCACCAATTGGCGAAAGTGAAGAATTTAAAAAACCTCGAGAAAAACCAGGCTCAGTTAGGCATGACCAATTCTTCTATAGCAGAGCTGCAGTCTAGGCACCGGAGGCTGGAGAATGCTACTTAAAGCACTTCATCATATGAGGCAATCATGTCTATTTATTTCAGAAAGCTCCTTCTTTCGCATTTTCACTGTATTACGTTTACTAGTTCTGTAACATTGAGATCAACAATCTCTTTTTTTTATCTAAAATTATTTCATTTGTGTTTTGAAGAAACACTAACTTTTTAAGTTTTTACACGCCGTTTCTATCACTAGCTACATTTCCATTTACATATTTTTATGCAAATTTTGGATATGCGCATAAAAAGATCAGTTGATAAAATGGCAAGATGCACATAATTTTCAAATGTGCATAAAAACATATGTGCATATCTGAGAATGAAACTTTTTATTCGATAAGAAAAGATGCGCATAAACTACGATGGAAACGACTTTTACTTCAAATGCCACCACGCATTTTTTGCATGTCTTCTGAGGCGCAGGTCATTTATTAAATAAAGAAAAGATTCAGGCAGCTTCTCCCAGTGCAGCAAATTCAGTTTTCACTGTTGATATTTGGCGCAAGTTAATCAGGAAGTGATGATTTTGTTCTCTTTGACTCGTTGGATGGAAAGGCTGCTCTCGTTTTTTATGTAATATTCCAGTTTTGCACAAAAAGTTAATTTGCATTTTTGGATGGAAACATAGCTAGTGTTCACTTGTGATTGGACCAGTGACAATGTAGCTTGATGACAGATGTAAACAGGGCCTCAGTTGCTGGGTTACCATCACCCTGTTAATGCGCATAAAAAAAATTTTTAATCCTGAATCAATATTGGAGTTAGTTTTGCACGCTGGAGGAAGGACGACACCATGGCTGAAGGATTTCTGTTAGACAGTTAATGTTCTGTTTTAAAACTATTTTAGTCACAGAAGCACAGAAGTGTTGTTCAGCCACTGAAATCTTCCCCCGAAAGATTAATGTGACTATTTTCAGTCTCATACGCTCCTTTTACAGCATGGATAATGTCTATTTTTATTTTGTTTAACAACAAAACATCAGTAAATTCCACCTATTCCGCCTAGCCTGCTTTACTGAGCTGAAGTTGCTTTTATATTCACATTGGTTCATTTTTGAACTATGACGACCTGCTCCCTATATTATTTACCATGCTACTCTGAATGTTCGCTCTGAAACTGTATGTCAGTATGGCTTAGGGTGTACTCACACTATGCTATCTGAACCGTGCCCAGGCCCGATTCCTGGATCATTTGAGAAGTGTGAGTGCTCTGAATCGGGCTCAGGGAGGGTTCAGTTGGCTGGCCCTGGCCCAGTTGGAAGAGGTGTGCCAGAGCGCGGTTCACTTGTGCTTTGGCGCGGTACGCTTGTAGTGTGAATGCAAAGCGTGCCTGAGCCCAAAACAGAAGACGCGACGTGACTTTTAAGGGACTGTTTCAGATGGATTCATTAATCATTCACACTGTTTAATGAACGCAAACTGTCATAGATTAAAGACGCAAACCCCTCACTGCACAACAGCTGCAGCTTTAGCAAACCTCCTAATTTCTGCTGCACCTTTATGATTGTTTATGAGCATCAAAGGTGGCTGATCTGTTCGGCAAAATATTTGACTGCGTGTCACCGCATCCCAAATGACTAAAACGATATAACTAAAGAAATCCCCACTGTGCTGAGTGACAGGGCCGGATTAACCAATGGGCATTATGGGCACAGGCCCAGGGGCCCGTGTGCACTTGGGGCCCCTGCGAGGGGGGGTAAAATGCCAATTAGGTGAAGAGCAAATAGCGCACTTCGTTGGAATAAACTAGTTGAGTGATTCACTCACGTCACCGTTTGATTGACAGAGACAACATAAGTAGTGAGCGCAGCAGGCATCAGCATGAGTAGCGTAGCTCATAAAGCGCATGGCAACATGTTTTGACGCGATCGATTATAAACATGGTTCAAATCCAGCGTCTGATGAACACCATCTTCTTTTTTTCCCCACTACATATCAGATTTTGCCTACTCTTCATCTCGAGGAAGACAAGTAGGAATCATCAATAAGTGTGTGTATTATGGAGGACTCAGATTCATAGAACTGGATTGGAGAGGTGTCATATCCAAATCATATGCATTATAAGTTTGTAAAAGTTATACATATAAGTTTGTAAAAGTTATACATTAAAAATATTATTAAATATAAATTTTTAGTATTGCTTCAGTGAACTTTAACTTAAATGTTAAAATCCATTAATTTTCACTAGTTGTATTAGTAGTTTTATTCAAAGTGTGCTTTAAATGCTTTAAAAATAAGTTAAATCTTTGTAGACTAGAAATATGTACTGTATATCATTTATTTAAAAATGAGGACAATACATTATAGATTCATTTTATTTTAAAAAATATTTTATTAATCTTATTTTTTAATTCAACTATAGGGGTGCGGCCAGGTAGGAGGGCCTTTAAGACATTGTGACCAGGGGCCTCAATCCTTAATCCGGGCCTGCTGAGCGAGAGCGCTTCTTAAACTGAACAGCGCATCATCAATGACGTAAGCGTGCTCAGGCTCAAATGCAATGTGAGTGCGGGCCGTCAGGGGAGACGGGAGGGGGGGACAAGCATGCTTCAGCCCAGTTCAAGGCAACTGTACATAATGTGAGTACGGCCTTAGTAATAAGTATAATTCCTGCACTCGCCGGCCAACCACTAAGCATACAGTAGTCGCTTTAGTACAAAGTGTGAGAGAGTGAGACCAGCGATCCTTGCATGCATGAAATATTGCACATTATGATAAGTTTTGCTTGCTAACTACACAACTGAAAACGTGCGAGATATAATGCAGTTTTTCGTTCAGAATTGTAGCATTAAAAAGTACTATAAAGTTTTCTCACTGGCGAATGACATGATCTAGTGGGTCTCTGTCATCTTTAATGTGCGCGTTCGTGATTTCAGGAGACGTGGCTTTGGATGGCAGGGAAGGGACTGTATTTGAAAGATATTATGCTAACTGGCAGGGCCGGATTAACCAATGGGCATTATGGGCTCAGGCTCAGGGGCCCGTGCGCACTTGGGGCCCCTGCGGATCTGATTTTGGAGTGTCTATTTAGGCTAAGTGCAAATAGCGCACATCATTGGAATAAGCTAATTGAGTGCGTTCCACCAGCGCCGTTTGATCAACAGAGGCAACATCACTAAAGAGCGCAGTAGACAGCAAGTGTGAGTGGCACAGCTCGTAAAGAGCATGGCAACATGTTTTTAGGCGATCGATCATGAATCCGGTTCGAATCCAGCGTCTGATGAACGCGTTCTTCTTTTTCCCCCATTACATATCAGATTGTAAATACATTTATTTTCAATTGAAAGAAAAGTTTTGAAATAACCCACGCTGAATTGGGCAGACTGTAGTGTAGTAGTGGTCGTAGATCAAAATGAGTGGACAAGTGGATGTAGCAAACGCAAGAGAAAAAGAGAGGAGGAGGAGGCATCTTTATTGAGGCATGTTCCATGTATACACACACCTTCTTCAAACAGATCCATGATGAGGAGAATGAGGGTAAAGAAGACATAGTGAACGTTAGCTAGCTATCAAGCTAATGTTAACCAGGTGGAGAAAGCTAACCGCAGCGCAGACTGGACTCATCGTGTGTCTGAATAGGAGAGACAGACATAAAATGGAGAGAGACAGAGAGAGAAAGACAGAAAAAGCCCCTGAAGAGGAGAGAGACAGGAGATAACTGGTATAGTGTGTGTGATTTCGGATACTTTCAGCCTTAAAATCAAATGCTTTTTGCCTACTCGTCTTCATCATGAGGGAGACAGAATGAATCATTAATCAGTGTGTGTATTATGGAGGACTCAGATTCATAGAACTGGATTGGAGAGGTGTCATATCCAAATCATATGCATTATAATTTTGTAGAAGTTATACATTAAAAATACCCTTAAATATATCTTTTTAGTATTGCTTCAGTGAACGTGAACAAGTATATTAAAATCCATTAATTTTCACTAGTTTTATTAGTATTTTTAAAGTGTGCTTTAAATGTTTTAAAAATAAGTTAAATCTTTGTAGACTATAAATATATGAAAAAAAATGTGGGCAAAATATTATAGATTAATCATATTTTTTTAATTCAACTTTAGAGGTGCGGCCTTAGGGGGGCCTACAAGACATTGTTCCCAGGGGCCTCTGAATTCTTAATCCGGGCCTGCTAACCGGTTAGCATTTAGGCAGATCACCTACTGCACCTTTAAGTGATTGTGGAAATGACAAAAGTACATTTCACTTTTGCGAAAAACACCAGAGATGAGCACATTCCAGGATGCAGGTTTTTGCAAAAATGACAGAAGTGTTTCTTTTGGCCGTGTGTGACAGGCAGCTGGCTTGACTTGTAGATTTACCACCCCATTGTTCTGTCGCTCCATAACAAAAACACAGCGTTTCCTGCTCCGCTTTACCCACGCTTAGTATTAAGGGTGGAATATTGTTTGTGGTGTAAAAGGGGAGAGGAAGGGCCGCAGATAATGTGTTGTGGAAGGTTAGAGGTCCTTATCTGAGTCTGTAAGAAAAAGTGCAAATGCAATGTGAGAGAA
>CAIGQZ010033037.1:4049287-4060331 GCA_903798205.1 Danio tinwini
CGATATATATATACACACACACACACACACACACACACACACACACATACAGTTGAAGTCAGAATTATTCGCCCCCCTTTGATTTTTTTTTCTTTTTTTAAATATTTCCCAAATGATGTTTAACAGAGCAAGGAAATTTTCACAATATGTCTGAAAATATTTTTTCTTCTGGAGAAATTCTTATTTGTTTTATTTTGGCTAAAATACAAGCAGTTTTTTTTCCAAAAACATTTCAAGTTCAATATTATTAGCCCCTTTAAGTTTAATTTTTTCCGATAGTCTACAGAATAAACCATCATTATACAATAACTTGCCTAATTACCCTAACTTGTCTAGTTAACCTAATTAACCTAGTTAAGCCTTTAAATGTCACTTTAAGCTGTATAGAAGTGTCTAGAAAAATCAAAAAAGTGTCATCCTGGCAAAGATAAAATAAATCAGTTTTTAAAAAATGAGTTATTATAACTATTGTGTTTAGAAATGTGTTGAAAAAAAATCTTCTTTCCTTTATACCATATATATATATATATAAATTAATTGTTAATTTTATCAGCCCCTTAAGATTTTTTTTTTCCGATTGGCTACAGAACAAACCAGTTATCCAATGACTTGCCTAATTAACCTAATTAAACCTTTAAATTGCACTTTAAGCCCAATACTTGTATCTTGTTAAATATTATGTATTGGTATTATAGCAAAGACAAAATATATTTGTTATTAGAATATAATTATTAATACTATTATGCTTAAAACACGTCTTAAACATCACTTGTAGAATATTTGAAAAAAATCCTCAGTCACACAATCTTTTAGAAATCCTTCTGACTTGTTCAAAAATATTATAATCAATGCAGACAACATTTGGGTAACCATTTACTATGAGCTTATTACTACTATGCAGATATTAACTGTTTATTATCACTTATAAAGTATGATCTTATTTTACATTCCTAATCCTACCCAATACCTAAACCCAACGACCTTACTAACTATTAATAAGCAGGCAATTAGTAGTTGATTGAGCTAAATGTCTTAATTAATGGCTTGTTAATATCGTGAATTGTACATTAAATCAAAGTGACACCAACATTTGTGCTGCTTAGTATTTTCTAAGGCCAATCCCACATGAGCAAATGGACTTACCCTGCAATCTGCTTAAGGCAAAGAAAGGACTGAGTGGCCAGCAAGTGAAAGGCAGAGAGATGTGGGGGTGGGCAGAGAAAACGAACAAGCCAACGAGAAAAAAAAAAACAGAGGGGGAGAGTAAGAGTGAGTGAGTGAGTGAGAGAGAGAGAGAGAGAGAGAGAGAGAGAGAGAGAGAGAGAGAGAGCTTTTACCCAACATGTCCCAGTTCCCTATAACCGTTCCCACATTCATCTAGATGTGACCCGACTCTTCGGCTTGAATGAAGGCCGCTCATTTCCTAACCACAACAAGCACATTCAGCGCCTCGGGCCAGCGCAGCTCAGCCAGTCGCAAAGTAAAGCCAGCAAAGACACAAAAAGTGGAGGTGGAAAAACTCAAGTTTGCGAGCGCACAATAAAACAAGTGTATCTGAGCAGATGTTGCCTATTTTTAGCAGACATTAAGAGATCTAGATATCCAAGTGATCATACGTAACCACATGCTTGCTGTGATTACTACATATGATATATCCTGTCTGCATGTACGTCTGGAAGAAATGCTAATTATTTGTTGTAAACCGCTGAAGGCTGGGATGATATCTTGAATGGGTTGTGATGATATAAAAAAGGGTTTTAATGGGTTTTATATTATATAACACATGTATTTAAGTGCTATTAAACTGTCTGTAGTACAGTGGTTCCCAAAGTGAGAGTTGGAGAGTTGCGGGACAATGACAATGAAAAAATCTAATTAATTTTATTAAACTATTAGAATGACCATATTTTATCCATAACCTACAGAAGAATAAAATAGTTGTTAATAGTAACACTGTTAACATGTTCATAATAAACATGAAAAAACAACATGCAAATAAAAAGCCTTCAGCCTTTGGATTTTTTTTTTGCGATCTCTGGGCTGATTATATATGACGTTATATATGAAGTTATATTAAAGGGTCAAGAAACACCAAAACACATTTTTTGAGCTGTTGACAGTCATATATGTGTCCCACGCTGCTATAAACACTATTAGGACACATACTGTATATTTCACTAATAAGTTATTTTGAGCATACATTTTGAGCAAACGAATTTTTGAAGCTGCGTCACGGCGATTAGATACTTGTGTGTATTCCAGCGTGGAGAGTGGCTGTCTGTACCTGCGAGTACATCGTGACATCTCTGAGTGTGCAGTATCAATTCATGAGAAAGACTTGGTTCAAACCAATCAGTGCGCTCTATTGTGTATACGGTGCAACTTTATTAATATGCATGACAGCTTCGAAGACTGTTTACCTGTTACAGTGTTCAGACGACAAAGAGACGCCACGTTGTGTTGCCAAAACAAGTGAAAGAACAAGAATTTGGAGACATGGGTCATCAGTGTTGCATTTATTATTGCTGCGCTTATTAATGTGCTGCAACAAAGGTTTTGTTTTCATTTTCCCACTATGAGAGCGCAGCTGGACTCATGTGTGGATTACAGTGCACGCGACAGAAATGCGTTTGTAAAGAACATTTTTTACCCGAGAGCTTTTCGCATCTGGAAATGATGAAATCCAGATTTGCCGCTCGTCTCCTTTTAAAAAAAGACACGGCTTCAGTTTGTCTTGATTGTCCTGTCGCTACAGATTTGGTAAGTGTGTGTGTCCAGTGCCCTTTGTTTGTTCATTCAGATGGCAAAGTTAGTTTGTATCGTCAGCAGTGCTCTTTTAGTTTTTAAAGATTTACCATACTCAAAATGATTTAGTTACAAAGTTTACAGTATGTTAATATCACTGCAATATTATAGCACAATATTATAGACTGAAAGATCCACTGTAAATGCTGCTCTCAGAATGTAAACATGTAAACAGCGCAATCAAACTATTACCGTCTTGTAGGATTTTCGCCGCATTTTGTGACAGGATAGTTTATTCACACACGGCTTTCTGACGCTACCTACTGAGTGCATCTAAGTTACAGAGAAATGCGAAGGATTTTTTCTCCCATTCGCTGTGCGGTATCAAACATTCCATTAAAACTCCACTCTCCGGCAGTTCCTTGCATACAATATGTCATTTGTCACAGGGGACATGCAGGAAATGTTTCTGAATAAAAACTGAAAGTGCCAAACTGCAGTTAAAGTCGACAAATTAAGAATTTGGCAAATAATTTAATTACTGATGTCCATGTAAACACAGTCACTGTCTTTTTCCCCTGCGTCTGTGTGTTTGTTTTGTGAAAATCAGTGCATGCCTAAATGGAAACTCCCATTTTTACAAAACCTTCCCTCCCCCGACACTCCCACCTAAACAGAGCTGGACACACACACTTTCCTGACTTTTTACAAACCAGAGGTGTGAAAACACCCTGCTGAGACAGGGGGGTTTCGTGGCCCTTTAAAGACACAGCAAATTGATTTTATGGCACAAGGTTAAACTTTCGGACACCTTTACAGCACTCTTGCACATTAAAAATAAATACATTCTTTCACTATCATTCTTTCACTATCACACACAGAATGTGTTTCACCTGCTTTCTTTGCAGTTATTTTTGCTAATATGGTTTAATTGTCATGCTTTACAATAACATTGCTTTAATAGGAGATTAACTCTCCAGTTATCTATAGTTACCTGACGATCTGGGACCTTTAGTCTGGACAAACCACTGTGCACACTTTTTAGAAAAATGAGAATAATTTTTTGAAATGTCAATTGTTTTTTTAAGAACTTTTTGTTGAATAAAAAGGTGTTTGTATACAGCTATATTTAAATATAGAGCTTGTTTTGACACATTTAAAATTTGAAAAAGGAAATTAGTTTGGTTCGGCCAGAGAAAAAATAGGTACAGTAAATCCTTAGTGTTGAGCCCTAAAAAGTCATGTGAAATAAAAAAAATAAATAAATAAATGAACGATAAGGCATGTGGACATAACACTAAATTTAAAAAATTTTAATTTTCAGCATGCCAAAGTCAAATGTATGCATATAAAATATATTTTCCCAACAACAAAATTGTGGCTAGTGAAAATGGCGAGTGGCTAGTAACATTGGAAAACTACTAGCCACAGTGTCTGGTGATCAAAAACGTTAATGTCAAGCCCTGTTTATAACCACCTTAGAGAATATCGGGGGTCGAGAGTCACACTGTTATTTTAGGGGTCACAGGCTGAAAAGTTTGGGAACCCCTGCTCTAGTATATACACTGTAAAACAATATCCGTAAATTAGCATTTTTTTGATATTCATGTTTTTATTATTTATGCTTTTGAATTGCATTATGGGACCTTGACCTTTCTTCCAACAACATTTATCCTTGACAAGTTAAAAAAAAGTGACTTTTATTAATATTTGACTAGTTTAAAGTGATATATTGTCTGAGTTGGTGTTGTACAGTGCTCAGCATATATGAGTACACCCCTTACAAATCTATATTTTAAATTCTAATTTTTAATAGGAAGCTATACAATATCATATATGTGCATATACATTATTAGTCAGTACTGAAGCCAAATCTGGAGCTTATCTAACAATATAACTTACGATAACGATCCAAAAACTAGTACAGCCAAAATTATGTTATAGAAAAATATTAAATACAAATTTTAAAAAGAGGAAAAAATAAAAATCTTGGTGAAATTTTGCGGTTTGACTTTTTTTTTTTTGCAATATTTTGCTTGAATTTAATTGTATTTTATTTCCATTTCTAAAGATGTTCTGTGACTAAAATATGATTTTAATAAATATATCTGTTTAATAAATCTGTTTTGTTTAAAAGCACCAAAATGCATTGCCTATATTCACTGAGACATTAATCAAAATATTATAATTTTTTTAAATGGGCTGTACTCAATCATGCTGAGCACTGTACACTGCTAAATTACAATTGATTCATTGATATAAAATATTCTTACGACTTATAAAGAAATGATCAATTTGGAAAACATTAATATATATATATATATATATATATATATATATATATATATATATATATATATATATATATATATATATATATATACACACACACATTTTTTTTACTGTGGAAACCATGATATTTTATTTATTTTTGTGTCTTTACTGTCACTTTTGATCAAAATAATGCGTCTTTGATGAATGAAAGTATGTATTTCTAAAAAGTAAACCCAGACTTCTGAACAGTAAAGTACATCAAGACTTTTAATACTAGACTTTCCAACAAGCCTAAAAAAAGTTAAGAAAAAAATGGTCCTCTTCCTCATTTTGTCAACTCTCCCACACATCACAGTTACATGCACTCGTTCTGACATTTGCATGCGCATAAGACGAACACACACATACACAGAGGTAAGTCTCTTTGCAATCATTTAGGTCAGATATCCGTGTCCCTTAGGCTACGGGCCAAGCTGCCTTAAAAAATCAAATCAAACCGATCCGTCTCATACCGGCAAAGGATTGAGGGATTTGGAGCGTGTAAATCTTAAAATCACATAAACGGCCATTAAGGAATGTGCCAGCTGAAAATGGGCTGAGATAAACACACGCTAAACTGAACAATAACCCCCTTTTTTTGAAGTGGTTCAATGATACTAATAACATCCATGCAAAGGGCTATCAACCACCCTTCCTTCACAGAGATGTTTCCCTCACTCACTGTAGAGGAAAAGAAAAAAATGTAGGCCTCTGAAAGACTTTATGTGTGAAAAATTTATGTGCGCAAGATTAATTTAATGATTAACAACTAAAATTTCTATTCAGCATTTAATTATTTTTCCAGAGCCTTCTCATTCACGGTTCCTTGGTGGTGGTTGAATGACTCAAACCCAATCTGAAGTACATAATCCTTAAGAGTATTCAAGAGATGGCTAAAAACTTTCTTAACCATGTCTGAGAATAGATTGACATGACAACAATGTAGCCAAAAAAATGTTAAAGTTTTTCGCTTACATTGAAAAAAAAAAAAGTTTTTAAAGATGTCATTGTTTTCAAAGACGCCATCGTTTTCAAAGATTTTCATTTACGGGTGTTTACACAGATATGAGCATTTTCAAAAACTTCCAGTCAAGAAAACTCTGTTGTCATGTAAACAAACCAGCAAAACGCATACAAATTTTTCTGCTTTTGGCCTATAGCCCATGTAACTGTTTATTCTCCTAACAACAAAAGTATTTAGCATTCAATTATTTTTCCAGAAACTTTTCTTTCACTATTCCCTGGTGGTTGGATGATTCAAACCCAATCTGAAATACATAATCCTTGACAGTATTCAAGAGATGGCTGAAGATCTTCTAAAATATGTCTGAGGCTGTTTACGTGACAACAATGTAGCCAAAATTTTTTGTGCTTTAAATTTTTTTTTCCCAAAGATATAGTCATTTTCAAAGACTTCACTGTTTTCGAACACTTTTGTTTTTGGGTTATTGTAAACGAACAGGCAAAACAAAAACGTTTCCAGTTTTTGGCTGAAAATGTTGTCATGTAAATGGCCCCTGAAACTTTGTGTTTATTCGCCTAACAACAAAAATGAGTGTTTAGCATGCAATTATTTTTCCAGAAACTTCTCGTTTACCATTCCTTGGTGGTTGAATGATTCAAACACAATCTGAAATGCATAATTCTTGAAAGTGTTCAAGAGATGTTTGAAAAATTTTGAAACGATGTCTAAGGCAAGACAACAATGTACCTAAAAAATGAAACAGTTTTCCCTTGCGTTTTAAAAAAGCTCTTAAAGATGTAATTGTTTTCTAAGACTTTCGTTTTTGTGTGTTGACACGACAATGGCGGCATTTTCAAAAACTTTGAAACTCGTTTTCAGATTTATGCACTTACAGTCACCAAAACACTGTTGTCACGTAAACAAACTGGCAAAACGCATAAAAAGTTTCCAGTTTTTGCAGAAAATGTTGTGTAATTGGCCTAACAACAAAAATTAGTGTTTGGCATTCAGTTATTTTTCCAGAAACTTCTCGTTCACTGTTCCTTGGTGGTTGAATGATTCAAACCCAATCTGAAATACATAATCCTTGACAGTAATCAAGAGATGGCTAAAAACCCTCTAAACGATGTCTAAGGCTATGTTTGCGTGACAACAATGTAGCCAAAAAATGGAAAAGTTTCCCTTGCGTTTTAAAAAAGCTCTTAAAGATGTCATTGTTTTCAAAGATTTTCATTTTACTGTGTTAACACAACAATGGCGGCATTTTCAAAAACTTTAAAACCCGTTTTCAGATTTATGCACTTATAGTCACCAAAATACTGTTGTCATGTAAACAAACTGGCAAAACGCATAAAAAGCTTCCAGTTTTTTGGCAGAAAATGTGTAAATGGTAGAGGTGTGAACCTACAATGGTCTCACGGTTCGGTTCGGTTACTATTATCATGCCATCGATTCGTTTCAACTCAATATCTTGATATATGCATTGACAATGCTTTCCATAAACAGTTTTATATTTTACTTCACAGCACAGCAATTCTCACAAAATGTATAAATATATTTATATACTATTTGTAATACAATTTTGTCCTTTAATACAAACAGTCAGATATATAAACTGCACCTTTAAAAACTTAGTACATAGACCAACATGAGCATTTATAGCAAATAAACAAATATAAATATCCCGCTCGCTTACTGAGCCTTGTCTAGAGAGTTCTTTCTTACACCCCTATGATTGGTCACACGCTCAACATAAAGGGCTGCGATTAGCTCTAATGCTCTGGTGCTGTTCACCGATGAGTGACACTGATAAACGGCAGTGGCGATCACAGCTGATCCATGATAGACACGGTGGAGAAAACTCGCTCTGCAGACACACGCTCATGTCTGTATCCAGAAGTATCGCTGTAACAGCCGAGTCATGCCAGCAGGTCAAATGGGCCACAGTGAGAGAGAGAGAGAGAGAATTTGAGTTTACTTTCATTCTCTTAATCGCAGTGAAATAGGGCTTCTGCTGTAAGTGTCAGTAAAAGACTGTCCAGCAAACACACACGCAGTAAAATTGTGCAAGGTTTCTGCATTTTTGGAGCTTTGTAAATACTCGCACTTGCCTCCCTCGCCATAGTAAGCTACGGCGACATAGCGCATATGTCATAAATGATGTCAGTACACAATAACTGGTTATGATTATTACTGAACCGATACCGAATTGTCCACGTCTGCATCATGGTGCAACAAAGAAACAATTCATTTTGACACCCCTAGTAAATGGCCCCTGAAACTTTGTGTTTATTCACCTAACAACTAAAAAATTGTATTTAGCATTCAGTTATTTTTTCAGAAACTTCTCGTTTACTGTTTCTTGGTGGTTGAATGATTCATACCCCATCTGAAATACATAATCCTTGACAGTATTCAAGAGATGGCTTAAAACCTTTTAAATGATGTCTGAGGCTGTTTACACGACAACAATGTAGCCAAAAATGTAAAAGTTTCACATTTACACAACATTTTTCTCAAAACTATCTACGTTTACACATCCATGAAAATGACCAAAAACATTGTATTACGTATGCCAGGTCAGTATTTGGCCTTTTACCTGTAGGGAAAAGACGATGTGTCGTCAAAGGCTCTGCTCTAATGTGTATGTATAATTAGCTGTGGGTGTAAGATGCGTATCTGACATTGGTTGCAATGTGAAGTAAATCCACACTTTGATAATGAAGCGTAAGCAAACACGACCGCATACTCCACCATTGTCATGTATGTTTGTGAATGCTTGCCTTTAATCTACACCTCTCTGAATATGTACTCTGCAGACGCAGGACATCATCGTTTTCAAAGACTTTCGTTTTTGGGTGTTTACATAGACACGACAACAGCTGCGTGTTAAACAACGTCATTATGCTTGTTCAGTCATAACAAATGTTTTATTGTCAGGTAAACGAAAAGGCAAAACGCATAAAAAGTTTCCCGTTTTGGGCTGAAAACGTCACGTAAATGGCCCCTGAAACGTTGTGTTTATTTTCCCTTTTTATGACGAATCGATTTTATCGCTCGTACGCGTCTGTTAAATGAGTAAGGACATCTTGTGTGGTAAACGCTCTTGCCAAAGCATTTAACACATTTCCATTCCCATCAACTTGATTTGTTCTTTATTTTTTGAAGGCTACATTATTCAGTCGCCTTCCCAGACGAAAACAAGGAAAAGATATCTTGGGAGACAATGCCGGAGGCTGAAATTCCCCTGGGTGGGATCAGTTGAGCATTTGGCTCCTTCTGCATAGTGTTACAGCTGGCAAGGGAGGTGAAAACTGATCATGAATCAGCACCTGAGGTAAATTCTTGAATGAGAGTGGCAATAAACTTACAGATGATGTGATAGTCCTTCCCTCTTAAGAACTCCAGGCCCCACAGGTTGGGGCTGAACTCTTGAAACTTGAAGGTGAATTTGACGTCCTGGTCCGGCTTGTCACAGTTGAGCAGTAACATGTCGCCTTTAGTAACATGGCAGGTCTCGAGTTGTTCTTTGGGAACAAGATAGACCCGGAAGTATTCAATGTTCGTCTGCTCAGTGGAGCCTGGCTTGATTCTTGGACACACAATGTCCATTTTGTCTCCGATCTGAGGGTATAATACTACACCTCTTCCTGGGACAAACCTGTGGGGAACAAGGTGATGTTAAATATCTTATAGAGTTACAGAAATGGAATAAAACGGACTGATTAGCATGCATAATAATGAATTAACTCTCAATAGTGTATTCATGAGGCGTGAGAACTTTAAAGTTGTGTGTTTGCAATAGTACGTTTATCCTCAGAGCAAAAGCGTTGGTGTCTGGTGGTTCATTTAAATAAAAAACAAGATGTCGTTTTGTAAGGAACATAAAATATTATATTTTGAAGATCATTTTAATGTTGAAAATGTTGTCATGTAAATGGCCCCTGAAAATGTGTTTTTATTCGCCTAACAACAAAAATGAGTATTTAGCATTCAGTTATTCTCCCAGAAACTACTATTCACTGTTCTTTGGTGGTTGAATGATTTAAACCTGATCAGAAACACATAATTCTTGACAGTATTCAAGAGATGGCTGAAAACTTTCTAAAGGATGTCTGAGGCTGTTTACACAACAACAATTTAGCCAAAAAATGGAAAAGGTTTTGCCTTTTTTTCGATGGAATCTACAGTGGGCGAGAGAGCCTAATGTGCTGCAATTTAAGAAAACAAGTGCAATTACAAAAAAACGCCAGCAAATTGAGAAAAAATCTTCATCCGTTTGACAGCACACATGCTGCAAATCCTGTGATTTAGGTTATGGTTATTTAGGCTAATAAATACTAAAGACACGGGAATCAGGATATTAAAATAAACAAACAAACTTCACTGAGCAATAGGCTGTGTCAGAAATCACATACTTCAATACTATATAGTATGCGAGCTGAGTAGTATGTCTGAATTCATAGAATTCGAAAAACAGTAGGCAAGAAGTACCCGAATGACTTGCTACTTCCGCTGAGTATCTGAAATGTGCATCCGATGCATGCTGCACTATCCCTTGATCCCCCACAAGAGAATTCATGAATGGGAGTGAAGCGACAAGTCACGTGAGTAGGTCATGTGATCATGATGGATGTCATGAAAATGGCGGATGTAGTACGTCCGAGTTCCATTCATACTGCTCACATTCATACTATATATAAGGTACTTTTCTAACGATCAGGAAGTAAATTTTAATTCAAATGCAGTACCTACTGAGAAGTAGGTGTTTTTGGGTCCCCTTGAAACATTTCAGTTGTGTTCTGTTCTTTTTTCGTTGTGAGAAAATGCTGCACGTTTTATGTTTGTTTGCGTTGTGAGGATTTGCAGCACGTGTGCTGTCAAACGGATGAGGATCTTTTCTCAACTTGCTGGCGTTTTTGTAATTGCAAGTGTTTTCTTAAATTGCTGTACATTAAGCTCTCTTGGCCACCGTAGGATTCCGAAACAAAGTCAAGACATTTAAATATAACAATAATATAT
>CAIGQZ010033037.1:4060731-4070891 GCA_903798205.1 Danio tinwini
TATATATATATATATATATATATATATATATATATATATATATAATTATTTATTTATTATACATTTTATTTATTACAGTATTTATTAGTTTTTTGTTAACATTAGTTAGTTGGTAACAGTTCAATATTCATTCTTCTTAACATTAGTGCATTAACTAATGTCAACAAGCTAAAAAGCAGTAGTAAACATTGAACTATGACGAATAATAATGGCTGTATGAGTATTGTTCATTCTTAGTTCATGTTAGCAATTATGCTAACTAAAATTAACTAAAGGAAGCTTATTTAGTTAATAACTATCATTTAGTTTAAGCACACAAAACAGCCAAAATTGACCAGCCTCCATTTATTGCCGCTTAAAGAAAAGTCAAAAAAAAAAAGTGTTAAAAAGTGAATTAATCAATTCATTAATTATGCATTGCATTGTGTTAAGAGTTGTATCTGTTAATGTCTGCCAATGTACTGCTAATTTTGTCAGGACATTTTTCTACAGTTTTTTTTCTTTCCTTTACAGTGTAAAACAAGCAACAACTTAAATGAATTGAGACAAGCAATTTCCCTTTGGCTAATTTTCAGACTTCTGTCTCAAAGCAGAATGCAAATGCATCTAGAGCACTTGGGGCTCCACACACGCTTTTCTTTTTTTTCTTTGACTAATGTCTGCAACTTTGTAGTCTTCCTAATTTTTTCCCTGCCATTACATACTTCCCTACTCTGTAATGCATTTGCTCAATTAACAATCGCTCACTCCTGACCGCTCTCTGGCAGTCCTTTCGCTGCCCTCCATGTTTATTACAACCTCACGATGGCTTTTATTATAATGCAAAATGGTTCTGATATTGACCTTTGATTATTTGCAGATCCTTATTTTGAACTGACTGCTCATTAAACACATGGATTCCATTGTAATCAGGCTTGTGGGCATTGGAATTACCCTTTTATATCCTAAACCCACCATGACAAAGTTAGATGTGCTCTCTATCCTGCTCACGCTTCCCTAAACGCCATAAGGCAGAATAAAAGAGTCACTTTCTGAGACCAGCTTCCATCCTCATAAAGTCATTAAGACCTGGAAAGAAAGGGACCCTCGAGGTTTTGCCAGGAGTCCTGAGAAGACAGGAAGCTTTAGTGCCCCTCCTTCGCCCCCTGCCGCACCAACTTCTGTGTGGCTCTAGTGGAGAACAAACCCAGGATGGGGGTTGGATTGTGCCTTCATCCCAGTGCAGCTTTTGTCTGCGGAGCTCTGTGACAAAGATAACCCACTGAGCTACTGGAACTCATGAAAACCGATTACAACCTGCAGCAAAGCTCCACTACACTGCAGCTTAGCATCTTAAAAGAATGTTATCCTGCATCTAAACAAAACTGAGCTGATTTGAATACAGGTTCACTACTGTGAAGCAACTGCCATGATAGTATTAAAGCAACCGGTTTCACTTGAGTGACCAGATTGAAGAATAAAAAAACTAAACATAAATGGACTTATAACAAAACTAAGTAATCCTTGAAGTAATTAGAAATAGCAATGACAGTAATGTTTGGTGAAATTGTTAGCCAAGAAAACGTTTACCTCTGTAATTTATACACAATGTTGTATTTTCTAGTGTGATCCCAAACACATCCAAATAATTTTGTTGTCCGAATAAGTTCAGTAATGATTGTAAAAAATGTTTGCGTAATCATAGTGTTGTCAATACTCTTCAAGTTGCGAAAAATACTTGGCATGACAATAAACAGTGCTGTTAATAATATTCAAATAAGTTCGGTGAAAATTTTTGCCAAAATCATAAACGGTAATGTCAATAATGTCCAAATAAATTTGGTAAAAATCCTTGACATAATCATGAATAATGTTGTTAGGCCTATCACAATGATCAATATATCGATGTATCGACACATGAACATGACGTCAATCATTGATGTGATGCAATATATATATCACGCATACATAAAAACCAATTCTAGCCACATTTTAGCTGATTGCGCAACCTCTCTATCTCTTGGAGGTGTCAGTATGGTTATGGTTTCTCTAGTTCTTTTTATCTTGCACTTTTTGTTAACATTTATTTGTTTAGGATATACATTTTCACATTCTGATTCCAATGCCTATTAATGAATTGTTAAAATAACTATAATTAAATGAAATATTCTTAAGAATGAAATATTATGCTCTTTGGAAGAGTGTACTTGCATTATGGAGCCATTGTGGTGTTGAAATGGTCTTAAAATTACAATAAAATATCATTTATTGCAATATATTTTGGTTATATATATATATATATATATATATATATATCGTGCCACAAAAAAAGAGATATTGTGACAGGTGTTGTCAATATTGTTAAATTTTTTTTTTTGTAAAAATGCTTGGCGTAATCGTAAAAAAATGTTGTTGACAATATTCAAATAATTTCAGTATTCAAATAAATTCTTGCCATAAACATAATAAGGTCAATAATGTACAAATTTGGTAAAAATATTTGCCTTAATCATAAATAGTGAATTAAATTTGTTGAAAATGGTAATCATATTCATAAATACTGAAATTTGTTTGTTGAAAAGGATTGCCATAGTCAAAAATAGTGATGAGAATGTACAAATAATTTTAGCGAAAATGCAGTGTCATCATAAATAGTAAAATATAAACAGTTAATTAAATCTGTTGAAAATGGTTGTCATAATCATAAATAGTGAAATTCACTTGTTGAAAAGTATTGTACACGAAATGCAGTGTCATCATAAATAGTAAAATAATTTGATAAAAATACTGGACCATAATCAAAAAATGGGTTGTCAATAATATTCAGATACTTTTGGAGAAAAGTCTTGCCATAAATAGAGAAATTCATTTGTTGAAAAAGATTGCCATAATCATAAATAGTGATGACAATGTCCAAAAAATTGGCAAAAATGCAGTCTGTCATCATAAATAGTAAAATTATTTGATAAAAATGCTTGACCATAATCATAAGATAGGTTGTCAATAATGGTCAGATACTTTTGGTGAAAATTTTGTAATTAAAAATAGCAATGTCTCCAAACGCAAGCCGTCATTATAAAAAAATCATCACAGATGTTGTAAATATCCAAATAGTTGGTGAAAATGCTTGCCATAAACACACATAGTGGTTTCAATAATGTACAGTTAGGTTTGGTGAAACGGTTTGCCGTCATCATAATAAAAAACGGACTGTAGTGTCAATAAAGCACAAATAAGGTTTCCGTAAGTTCACCAAATGGCAGGAAGAGAGAGAATGTGGACCACTTTGGCAGCTGAGAAAACACCAGGATTTACGTTTCGGTCCTAGTTAAGTGCATTTCCCCTTTCTTCCAGCATAGTACATTGAAACTATTTGTCCTGACGCTCAGGAACAGATGCATAATTGTAATAAGGCTTTTGGAGACACACATCACAGTGGAAAAAAAGGAGCTCAGGCAACCGATCTCTCTATGGCAATCAGCGAGAGGCAGTAATCCACTCTTCAATTTAACATTTCTCAGCTTATAATCAGACCTAAATTCAGGCTGTGGCTCAGCACTCTTACACGATATTAACCATGATGTAAGGTCTCCACAAGTTTGATTGCTCTAAGTGCAGATTCATCCTGCAGCTTTTCCTCAGAAAATACCAGGGTGCTTTGGATTTGCAAGATATGACCATATAATTTCTATCAAACATTGCGTTTACCTGCAATTTCTGACAGGGCACGCACAGGCTAATTCACTAAATTGCGTAAACACACCTAAATTAACATTTACAAACAGTGGCAGTGTGGAAGCAAAGGATAAACCAACTGCTCTGTTTTGAGTTTACATGGTGATCTTCTTGAAAATGAAATGATCTCATTGACTTGCATCTCAATGTTACTGCCAATAAAGCATCATTGGAACTAATTCCCTGCTGTCTGAAAAGGTGGGTGGTCCTCCAACAAGATGCCATGGATTATGAATATATTTAGTGGGCTGAATTGTGTTTAGATGACTATGTCTTGCTAATAAAAATCAATACAGAAATCAACAATTTAAATGAAACTCCAAATATACTCTTAAAAGAAGTTTTCAGTGGATCTTTGCTACATGATATTAACGCACAAGGACCTTTTTGATGGTTTTTAATAATCTCAAGTGGTATTTCAGAGCTCTTAATATTATGTTTTCTACTAATTTACATTATTTAAAGCTCCTCACCAAATACCGAAAATACTGTCATCATTGAATCACCCTTTGCTTGATTGAATTTCTTTTAAATACAAAAGTTAAAACTGGTAACTAATAGGCATGGGCCGGTGTAAGATTCTGACGGTATGATAACCTTGGATAAAAATATCACGGTTTCACGGTGACGGTATTGTGATTACTGCTCTAAAATATGTTCTATTATTAAATGTCAGAGTAAAAAAACAACAATTTTATCCCCATTGTACACAATAAATCTTACTTTAATCAACATTTATAATGTTTTGGAACAGCAAACATGTCCGACTAAATAATTAAAATAAATCATTGACCTCTGCTGTCTTCATTAGTTTCAAAAACACTGATTTCTTTACATCTTTGGAGATCTTTCTTTTCTTTGGATATAAAGCCACTGCACTGCTTAGCTCTATAGCATGCTTGAATGTTAGTTTAGAAGCGATTTGTTTTTCAGATGTTTGCTGAATCATGGCCTAACTAATAGCTTTTGATGTGGAGATACCGTTGCCCTAAAAAACTAAATAAAATAGTCGTAAAAGCACATTTAAATATACTGTACGAATGCTACAACAGAAAATTGTCGTTTTTAAAACCTTGCCTTTACCAAACCGCGGTAAACCTTGAAACCGGTTTCCATGCCATGCCTAGTAACGACTGATTTACATAGTAAGAAAGATAAACACTTTGGAAGTCAGTGGTTACAGGTTTTCAGCATTCTTCAACATTTCTTCTCTTGTGTTCAACAGATAAAAAAGAAACTCATGAAGCTTTGGAACCACTTGAGGGCGAGTGCAATTAAATTTATCATCATACCGATTAAGTGGGAACTTATTTCTGTACACACAGTGTAAAAAATTCTATGATCAAATAGTCCTGACAGCATGTTAGCAACTTACTAAACCAAGTTAATCATGTTCTAACCTAATTTTATAAGTTACACAAGGTGTTTTAAGTCAGTTTAGCATAATATAAGTTAATTGGACTCATAAGGTTAATTTGATTCACCTTAAATATTTAAGGCAACAGGGATTTTTTTAGTGTATGAATTATTTCTCAGTTATATCCCTGTTAAGCTAGAATCTATTTAACAGCAGTGTGTTGTTACTAGGCTACATTTTATTTTCAATGTTAAAAATACTCATAATTATTATAATTTAGCCATTTAAAGTCGTTAAGGCATATGACAATAAAATAGCTACTGCAACGATCCACTGTAACTAGCTGGATTACACACATCTGTCATAAACATGTATTAGTAAAGATTCCAATAGAATTCGATGACATCTTTTTTTAATAACAGTTATGTTTCACTACTGGGGCAATAACGGAACAGTATCACATGAAGAAACAGTGAGCGGTTTAATAGTGCCTTCTGGAATAAATGAAGAGTTTAGATGCAAAAACCTCTAAATGCAGTCTGAAATGTTCTTCTAAAATTAGCATCATCATCATCAGGCTGTGTGCAGGTTTAGTAATTTTACTTTTACGGCAAAGGATAAGTCCTTTTCATGATCTGTAAAGTTAAATAACTTAAAGGAGGCTGAGAAAAATGTTCATTTTTGATGGAAATTTCAGATGGAACTTAGAGGTTTTTGCATCTGAACTCTTCAAATATTTACTACATACAACTTAGTGTTAGATAAGACTGTAATACGGTGTTTCAATTGAATAAATGCATTATTTTTGTGTTAACAGTTTGATGCTTGTAGAAAAATAAAGATTAATGTTTATACAAAAGTTTGGTTAAGGATTTATGTAATTTAATATGTACAAAAATAATAAAATTGTTAGTTTAAAAAAAACTCAATTTACAGGTTTGACGAACTTAAAACTATAAGTTGAAAATTGATCAAATTGAATTGATGTTATTTGAAAGTGCAAGTTGAGAACATGCAAGGTCTAGTAGGACAAACTAAAATAAAATGAGTGTGAAATACTCAAACGGCTGATGCAAATAGTTGCCTCATTTAAAAAAAATAAAACATACACAGTATTTTTTTACAGTGTAATAAGTAAAAACACAGTAGTGAGTGACATGAAGAATTATGCTATTGTCGGTTTACTGTTTTGAATGCACTTACTTTGTGTTGGAAGTATTCCAATATATTGATTCTAAAACTGTTGATCCAGTCAGTTTTACCCGACAAGCAAACACAAAAAGACCAAATATAAAACTCCAGATAGTCGCATCCATTGCGATGAAGAAACAGTTCAGCAGCCCGAATCTGATTAGAAGTGAGAGCTCCACAGGCACTAAAACGAGCACAGCCCAATGTTGTTAGTCGCTCTCATCTGCAGGATAAAACGCGTTTTATTTCGAAATTATAAAGTAAGAGCTCCTTCGCAACTGGCAATCTATAGAGTCAATTTAACACAACAGCCGGACAACGGGTGATAATCCATGTAAACCGGTTCTTTGAGCATTAATATGTCTCAAAACGCATCCTTCTTGTGTAAACAGTTAAATAGCGCAGGCTCCGCAGAATGGCAGCATCGCACTGAAACTCGGATGTTGAGGTCTAATCTAAAGGCAGGATCAGTGCTTCTCCTGTTCTTCGTCTTTGCATTCAACTCTGCCAGTCTTAGAGTGCCCTCAAGACGTGCTCGGAGACTTCTTAGGACAACCCCAGTGTTGGCTTTAGACCCCGCCCACGTTACTCACGATTGGATGACGGAGAATGATTGACACCTGGTCAAATCAAGAGACTAAACAGAAGTCTGGAAACGGTACTGCTATATTAAACAGGCTACTACTACCTGAGCACAGTTTACCTCAGGTGCAAAAATAAACATCTAAATACAGTGGTTTATTTCAAACAGGAGACAGGACAGTGACCCACTAGAGGGCCTCCCAGAACTTAATAAACAAACACTACAGTATTTTAGCAAATCGTCCCGTCAACAACTGTTAGCAGATCTGTAAGGCCATGGCAGGCCCGTAGCCAGCCTATTAAAAGGGTTAGACCTTTTTGCAGATATTCGAGGTTTAAATACTGCATTTTAATGACATTTTAAGCACTAGTTTGTGCTGAATTAGTTTGTCGGATGGTTATTACACTTTTTGATGCAACAAAAAACACTTCCTACATTTTTGTACTTGTCTTATCATACTATTTTTTGTTTACAAAAATGTTATTTACAAGTTACAGTTTTATATGTAATGAGATTTAAATTTTAGAAATATGAAAAAAATACTTATTTTTAAATGCAAATTTATTATCATCCATCATAAAAAATGGGAATCTGTTAAAACTCGTCGTAAATTAAAGACAGTATAGGCAAATAACAAACTGGCCAGTCATAATTTGTCCATTTAAATAATAAAAGCCTTTCTTTTATAGGTTATTCTTCTTAAAGCCTTCTTCTATTGGTTATTTTCACAATCTATGATGGTACTCTCAAAAATGGGACGAATGAGCTCATATAGGGGCCAAATCTTGGACTTTGTCAGAAGAGAGGTGGGCTTTTCGAACCACCCAAACCCCCCTGGCTATGGGCCTAAATGGAAAATGTTTTTTTTGTTTTTTTAAATAATTAATTTGATGTTCAATTACGTTCCTTTTACCTCCCTTTAAGAAAAAATAACTATAGTTTTGTTTAATAAAAGTGTAGTAACCATGAGTATTGATTATACCCTTTGTATAACCAAAGTTTCACTGAAAATGCCGCGTTAAAAATATGGTTATCACGAAAATTTGTTATTACAGCTAAACCAATGGCTTTAACATGCACTACTAACTTTATTCAGAGTTTAACCATGGTGTTTAGTATGCGAATGGTATAAATACAACAAAAACGGTTACAGTATTTAAGATAAAGCCATGGTTCATTTTCGCGCGCCATAATAATTAGGCAAACTTTTATGTTGAAAATAACACTGAAAGAAAGGTAGCGATCTATTGATAGGCTAACATGTAGGCTAACCTTTATATAATATTTTCCATTTCTGGAAGCATTGTTAATATCACTGCTCTGTGTATATGCTACACAAGCAATAATTTCAATCAGAATTGCACTTAAACGCTGTAAATAATCACGTGAACGTGGCGGCGTGTTTGAAATGAATTAACTAATCTTTTCTTTAATCTAAACCCGTATGGAAGCTTGTACTAAAGGCATTTCACACGAGCTTAATCCGCTTAGTCATGTAAACCCTCAAAAAGTCTTAATAATCTGTATTACTCATACGAGTGAGAGCCATTCGGTCGCTCATTTGATGCAGAGAAATAAAAAATCCAAATGCCTGACATAAATATTTCGGAAAAGAAATCAATGAACCATTTGTTAAGACAACTTTTGTTTATTGTGCTTTGCGTGTTTGAACAGGAATCAATGGGGAAAACTAACAGGTAAGAGATAATTGAATGTCGAGAGGTGTAAAGGTGTGATGTGTTTGCACTTTCATCGTCTGGTCTGCAAAATCAATTGTGTATTGGTCAAAACAAGGTGTCAAACAAACTATTAATTAGGTTGAAGATTTAAAGCATTAGGTGATGGTGACATCCTGAAGTCAAAATGTTAACTCTTAGTATTGTCACATGTCTTGTAGATTTCAACTTTTGCTTGTCGGTTTTTGTGCCATTCATTGTCTCTAATTTCCATTTGGTTTACACATACTTGTGCTTAATCAAACTAAAATTAGGGTTTGTGTCAGGAAAAACACATTTTTTATTAATAATTAATTCCTATTTAATTTGGGTTTATCCAATCGTGCAAACATATTTAATCCAAATATGCAAGCAAGTATCAGAAACCGGACACATTCATGGATTTATTGGAGATTCTTGACATATCCTTGATAACTGGGTCAAATATTTAACCACAAACACAAACTCTGGCCAATCAGCAATCTTTCACTCAATCGCCTCTATAAAAAGCATTTCATCACTAACATAGAACGCAGCTCATTGACATGCATCAACCAGGTACCCTTTATTACAGCATCTCTTTACCTCTTGAGTCTTCATTACTTGAAAGTATTCTTGAGTGTATTAAAGTGAAGGTAAAAATGGTAAAAGGAGGTTACTCTTGTTTTACGATGCTTCTCATTCGGACTGGTTACCATTAAATCAGATCTGTGCCATTCAAAATAGAGGTACGGACTTCAAGTTCAAGCTATTTCCCTGCCAATTTCATTCTATTTCCATTATACTATGAATAAACTATTAAAAAAAATAAAAGTACTTCAAATTTTCGGTGAGGAAAATCAGTCATGGTCTTAAATTAGTGAAACCAGAATCCATATTGTACACTTGGATGAAAGAGCAGGCCAGGCCGGCTCTTTTTCACCCTACTCGTGCAGTGCACCAAACGTGGTTGCAGACACTACATGGAGGACAAGTGGAGGTTATCTATACAAGAGTCAGCAATACAAAACAGACAGGTAAAACCGGGGGGGGAAAACTTAAGGGTATTCGACAAAATGATTGTTCCCATTGTTCTGAGAATTTGAAATACCACATGAGACCTACGGAGAACTTCTCGCCTTACACGGAGAGTGGTCTGGAGAAAGTCTGGAGAAATCCTGGTCACGTTTTCGTCACTCAGAAGCCTTTAAAGAGAAAGAAAGTTTAGGCCTTGACTTCCCTTTCCCCAAAATCATCTTTTGTTCTTCCTTCTGCTGTTTCTGTCGCTCTTGCTCCAGCTTCATACGCTCCTCATGTATTTTTCTTTGCTCTTCAACTATTCGGAGCTGGTCCTCTGCCTGTAAGACAGTAAGAAAAAAATAGGACTATGTTAGTATGGTATTCTAGAGGTATACTGAAACCCATCGATGGTACCTATATAACTAGTATGTACCTAACTACAATGCGGATTTCTGTGCAAACTAAATCAGAGGTGTGGGAAGTAGAAGATTGGAAACATGCTTCTTAATATGAAGAAATTAATAGGCTATAAGTACAGATAAGTACACAGAGTCCGCAGATTTCCTGCCCATCATTGAGTCTATTTACTTGTTAAAAAAAA
>CAIGQZ010033037.1:4070991-4086320 GCA_903798205.1 Danio tinwini
ATATATATATATATATATATATATATAACAGTGAATATACATTGAATGACAGGCTCAACAAACTGAAATATCTGCAAATTTCTGCTGTTTCAGCAAGAGCATTCAAAGTGGAACAAAAAAAAGTGTGTTCTCATGTGAATGTCAATAATACTAACAAGTATACAGTTATGTCTAATAACTCAGTTTATAGTGCTTTTTGATCCTTATGAGCATTGTAATGCTTACAGTTTTGCAACAGAACAAATACAAAAAAATAAGCAGGAATTGTCACAGGACATTGTCTTAATATATTAAGAGATGAGTTTATAATCACTACTCCCACGCTTTGATTAAAAGCTACAAGCAATTGACTGTTCTCTGTGATGTTCAACAATGTACACGAGCGGTTTACTTACAGTCCGATTCATTTTGAATCTTGCATCATCTGTGATGTGTGGGACATTTATGACAAACCGAATTTTGTGAAAGCTCTCTGTAAGCAACCGCATCTGTCAGTTCACTTTCACGTGTTGACAGGACAATCTTGACCTTTATGGCTCTGAATTAGGGAGATTGCTTATATAACATCTGTTTTGTAAGATTTTTCAGAAACAGAAGTAAACTCTGCTCTCTTTTTTGTTTTAAAGTGCAACTGAGAAGGAAAACTTCACAATATAAATATATAACTATATATATAACTAATGCAGCATTAATGTTCCACATGGCTCCAGTGCAGAGGTGATTCATTCTATATGAGATGACTGTAAGACGAGTGCTAATTAAAAAGGCTTCTAGGTGCTTAAAACTAATAACAGTATTTATCACTTCATACATGAATTCTTAAACCACGTCCATGACACTTAACTTTGCTCAGTGCAAGATAGATTATATGTAAGCTGCATTACGTAGCCAGATTAACAAAAATAATTCTGTACTTGTAATTAGATTATATTACATTTTTAAATAGATTTAATCGGATTAACTTTTATGTGGATTAAATGATTACAAATTATATAATAATGTAATATTGTTGATTTGAACATTCACTATATTGAATAGTCATTTAAAAGAATATGCAAAATTAACTTCTTAATCCAGTTCATGTCATGGTTTTATCTTCATTTATTCATTTTCTTTTCAGCTTAGTCTCTTTATTATTCTGGGGTAGCCACAGCGGAATGAACTGCCAACTTTCCAGCATATGTTTCACGCAGCGGATGCCCTTCCAGCTGCAACTCATCACTGGGAAACATCCATACACATTTATTTACACACATTTTAGCCTACCCAATTCACTATACCATGTCTTTGGACTTGTGGTGAAACTGGAGCACCCGGAGGAAGCCCACGCAAACACAGAGAGAACATGCAAACTCCACACAGAAACGCCAACTGACCCAGCCGGGGTTATGGTTTTATCTTATTTAACTTAAAAAAAAAATTACATTTACATATTTAACGGTATGTAGATATAATATACTTATAATATACATTAAATGCATGTAGATCACAGTTCTCCTATGATTGTGAATAGAAACATAATAATAATAATAATAATAATAATAATAATAATTTGCTAGAGGTTTTGACGAGATTATATTTGCTTCATTATTTTAACACTATATTGTTTAATCAAAAAATAAAATAAAATAAATTGCAATTGGTAAATTAAATTTGACTCAGTGGCCTATTTTTATTAAAGATTGCACTTATTTTATTACTGGATGTATCAGCATTTATGAATAAAAGAATAAATGAAGGATTAGGGGCAAATACATTTTTAATGGTTGCTTGTCACCACCTACTGGGGACTTTTTGAATTCTTAACTTTTTTACTCCAATGTGTGCCATAGCAATAAAAAAATGGTGTTTAAATCTGAATAATAAATTTACACAGTTCAGTACAACACATCAGCAAACATATGTCAAGGGTTTAAAAACCATTTAGCAATAAGATTGTGTGGGTTTCTGAATCCAGTTAATCAAATAAATTTCTATTATTATTTAAATAAAACTTATAGTTTTTCATAAACATACAAACTGTTCAAAAATTTGTAGTTTGCAAAATTTTTTACTTATACTCACCAAGGCTATATTTATATAATTTACATAATTATAATGTCAAAAAATGTATACAGCAAAAAAATGGTCCAATTTAAAATATGATTTAAATTTACAATAATTAAATAAAAATAAATACACTTTTTTATATAATTCATTCCAGTCACATCTAAGCTGAATTTCCAACATTATTATTTAAGTTTTACATTCAGAAATCTTTCTAATATGATGACTTGGCACAATATTTTTTAAGTGTTGATTTACCATATAATGCCATTTTCATTGAACATTTTTTGTAACAATATATACACTACCTAAAAAAAAGTCTTGTCATCGACCCCAGTTGCAAGCCAAACAATTAATAACTTGACTTCTGATCATTTGGGAAAGTGGCAAATCATCTTTTGAACTACATCCCAATTATCACAAATACTGCAGAAGACCTACTGGAAACCTCATGGACCCAAGATTCTCACAGAAATCAGTCAAGTTTGGTGTAGGAAACATCATGGTTTGGGGTTACATTCAGTATGGGGGCATGCGAGAGATCTGCAGAGTGGATGGCAACATCAACAGCCTGAGCCATCAAGGCATTTGTGCTTCCCATTACATTAAAAACCACAGGAGAGGACAAATTCTTTAGCAGGATAGCACTCCTTCTTAGGTACTGTTTACACTAATATGTTGTAGTTTGAAAACGTATAAGTTTTGCTATGGTTACGCAATCGTCCACACTACAGCTGAGTTTTCAAGAGCCGTAAACTGAGCTTTTTGAAAGTGCTGAAGAGGCCATTTTAGTTTGAAAACGCTGCTGCTCCGTGTTAGTGTGGATGGGGGAAAACATTTACCTGTGTATGGGGAAAGACATTCACCTATCTAATTGGGGCTTTTTCTCCATATTAAGTAGCCTACACAAAGTTCAGTCTTGCATCCTCTCCTTGTAAGATCAGACTTGCTAGTTTGATATGGAAAACAAACTCCCGAGAACACGTCGGGTAAATCTTCAAAGGGAATAGTGTACTTTATAACCTCATTCACATTACCCTGGCTACGTTGTTTCACTTTCTTAACAAAAAATTGAAAACATGATTTTCAAGGAAACTGCCTATTTTCATTTTGATATTAACAACTTAATAGAAACCAAAAATGTTGAGGCATTGTGTTGCTACATATTGATATGACCGTCATCTTCACTGTATGCAGATTTATAACAAAACGGAGCCTATAACATTACGACCTCCTTTGATTCTCATTGAAAATACGAAACATACCCTCTCTTTTGCTGAATATCAGTTTTAATAATCAATAATGGCCATTATAAAAGTATATTGTACAATAAGTTTATACAATGTAGGAAATAGAGGCAAGCAATCAGTTAAATGTGCAGAATCAGTGTACGCAGTTACATTAATTTATATATTTACTTAATTTTGCACTCAGCCAAAACACATTACCTGAGAACAAGTAATAGATTCAAAAGACCAAAGTCTGGGAATATGTTGTCAGATATAAACAAGATGAATTAAATATCACGTTTAACTAGTGAGATTAGATCCATCGGTAGTTCTTTGATGAACAGTCCGACGTGCACAGATCTCATCTGGGTAGATGCTCAGACGTTCACAAATGCTGCATCGCATGCGAGAGTGTGTGTGTGTGTGTGTGGTCAAGAAATGTGCATTTTCAGCAGTGTAGTGTAGACAGAGGTTCAAAAACGCTGGGTGAAACGTCAGTGTGCACGAGGATCGTTTTCATTCTAAAACGCCATTTTAAAACTAAGACCTATTAGTGTAAACAGGCCCTTATACATTCAACCTCCAAGTTCCTGAAAGCAAAGAAGGTCAAGGTGCTCCAGGATTGGCCAGCCTAGTCAACAGATATGAACATTATTGAGCATGCCTGGGTTAAGATGGAGGAAGAGGCATTAAAGATGAATCCAAAGAATCTTGATGAACACTGGGAGTCCTGCAAGAAGGCTTTCTTTGCCATTCAAGATGACTTTATTAATAAGTTATTTGAGTCATTGCAGAGATGTATGGATGCAGTCCTCCAAGCTCACGGGAGTCATACACAATATTAATTCTTTTTCCACTGCAGCATGACTTTATATTCTATACTGTACATTATTTCTGTTAAGTGACAAAACTTTTGTCTAAGCAAAGTCAGACCTTACTGTCCTAATTAATTAAAAATCAAGGCATGATTGTTTTATTTTGGTAAAATAAGCCTAATCTAGAGGTCTTTGCCTTTCACATAAGCCACTTCTGATACCAAATAATCAACTAGAAGTCAAGTTATTATTTGTTCTTCCTAAAATTTGGATAGGTGACCAGACTTTTGTCAGGTAGTGTACAATTTTACATCCTCTTTTAAGAGTCCTACTTTTCTTTTTACATCTTTTAAATGTACTGCTTTAACTACAGCCTTCTTTGGTTCAATTGACATTCCAATAATGTTAAATGTTTTTTTAATAGCTCACATGAATTATATCACTTACAATTTTCTCATTTGCCAGCACTACCACACTTGAGTAAACTAAAAAATCTGATATGAAATGAAACACGACACCATTTGATCCTACGTTAAACAACACATACCAGTTTAGCTTGAGCGTCGGCTATCTTGCGATTGTTGTCCACCAGAATCTTCTCCAGTTCTTCGCGTTTGGATTTCTCTTCCTCCTGCAAATGCAAAACGCGTCAATGGAGTTGCAGTAACAGAACTACTAATTATCAACTTGAGAATACACATAAATGATAAAGAAGATACAATCAGCTCACCAGACATGGGTAAACCTACAGTATACTTGTCCTTCACTCACCAATAAAATTCCTAGAGAAGTCAGTGTCAAATTGGGTATATGTTCTTGTTTTTGTTGTTTTAAATTGTACAGTGTACCACCAATCAGCAATGGAGGGTCTTTAAAGCTACTGACCTGTGTTCTCGGTACTTCTCTACTCACATCTCACTCTCAGAAAAAAGGCCACACAGTGAAGTGCCGTCTGAGCAGCAGTCAGCTCAAATATAGGAGTATAGGAGGAACACAAGCGTGAACAACTTTCATCACTTATATTTAGAAGCAACTGAGATGAATAGAGAAGTTCAGGCGCATAGAAACAAAGGCTCGTGGAACTCATGAGCTGTTTGTTAAAGAAAGCTGTCAAGGGTGAAACATGAAATTTAGGGATACAGTAGAGTGTATATTTAACACAATATAAAGAGTAGGGCCTAAAACTAACACCTTAAAAGTGCCAAATAATAGCTTAAGTTGTCATTAGTTTATTGAATTTTAACAATGATTGTGATAGTTATTCATGTGATCAAATTAGAAAGACTATGCTGGAATTATATAAACATCAAATCTGATACACTGTGTTTTATTGTATTGTTTACATCACATTAAGTGTCTCTGTGCGGTTTGGATCACAAAAAAAAAAAATAAATAAATAAAAAATTTGCAGGTACTTTTGAGTCACTCATAAAAAGCGTTGGGGAAAATTACTTTGGAAAGTAATGCATTACAATATTGAGTTACTCCACAAATAGTTAACTAGCTGCATCAGTGATTTTTTTAGAAAAAGAAAAGAGCTATGTTACTTTTGCAATACTTTTTTTTTACCTAAGGCTTGATCTCTTTCAGTACTTGCAGGGTTTTTTTTATTATTGAGGAGCTCTGTATTTAACAACACACTCTATAACCTTTATTTATCATAAAAAATATAATAATAAAAAATATTATCAAAAAACATTTTTTAAATAAATATATCTATCTATCTATCTATCTATCTATCTATCTATCTATCTATCTATCTATATATATCTCACATAAAAATAATAATTTACTACAATGTTGTCTTCTGAGAACTTCCTGACTCCAGCGCTATACATGCAGTCTATACAGATTAAAGGAAGTTTAAAGCATTGTTTTTGCTACTTTTCTACTTTCTGTCTTAAGGTAAGTAAAATCACTGTCCATTGAGACGATCCCCTTTTCCTTTTCTTTGATGTGTTTAAAATAATGAGAATGCCTCCATTGCAAAAATGTAAACCACAGCCATCTTGGTTTCTGTCTGTTCCTGCATTCTGTCATTGAGTGACTGACTCAACATGACTTGTAATAATTTATAATTTAGCAATTCATTTTTTTTAAAAGCTAATTAAGTAAACTAAAAAGTTACTTGCATTACATTTTTTAAAAAGTCATTAAAATTATTATTACTTAATTTTTATTAATGCATTACTCATTACTTTGAAATGTAATATTATGTAACTCGCGTTACTTGTAAAGTGTTTCCCCAACACTGCTCATAACATTCATTTAAAAAAAGCTGCAAAATATTACAAATTGTGACTAAAATTACAACAAAAGCAAGAATTTTTTTTAATTATAAATGATTTTTTTGTTTAATAGAACAAGTAGTTTCTTTTAAAAATATTAATAAAAATATGTTATGCCGAAAATATGTTATGCCATTTAATAGACCCTATAATTTTCATGGCTTCATTGTTGGGATACTCTTTTAAATCTGGAAGCATTGACAACTTATATAGAAATATAAATCGTTATCATTCAATATGGAAGCTAATTATCGAGATTGCATTTTTGCCATATCGCCTAGCCCTAATAAATACTAAACTATAACACAGAAACTTAAAATTAGATTTTTTCCCCCTTAATTTGTTGCTTTTTTTATTGATGACAGATTACTTTAATGAAAATGCATTTTCAAAAAAATGAATCTCGAAACTTAAAATTATTATTTTCTATGATATATAAATTGTTTTATATATTACATAAAAATTTGATATTAACTGTGCATATATACCTACACCATCATTTGATATAATCAAAATGTTAATTTTAGGCCCATTGTAAAATTTCTAAATGATAAAATAAAAATCAGTTTTATGCTGAAAAAGTCCTGTTTTACAGCACACATTCATGCAATGCATAATTTTAGACTTTCTGTTTGCACGCACAAATAACGTTTTCTAGGTTACAATTTTGAATACTTCCTTTGGACACACTATAACATTAATATAAGCTCTGAAATATACACTGCTTTCATGTATGTGGTGTGAAACAGGCCCGATTTCAACATAACTCCAGCAGGACTGACCAATCGGATCACAATTAATAATTGTGCATGCTTCCTGCCAGTTCACGTTACCTCCCGAGCTTTCTGAGCTGCCAGCTCTGCGTGTCTCTGTCTTTCGAGCTCCTCCAGCAACTGCTTCTCCATGATGCGTTTGGCCTCCTCCACCCGTCGCAACACTTCTCTTTCGATCTCATCCTTTCGCTTTTCCAGTTCCTCCTCCACACGTTTGGCTACAAGTTCCTCAACGCGCCGCGCCGTCTCCTCCTCAATCAGCCGCTCCTCGATCTCCTGCTGTCTACTAAGATTCAACACAGAGCTTTCATTCAGCATGCTATCTGACACTGCACACAGGGAGGATCACTTGTTCATTTGTTTTTAGGATATGTTCACACTTGGCAGATTTGATTAAAACAATTGCTCCGTTAGTGCATTTAAATAGCTGTAAACATTGCGAAGTCAGTGCACAATAATCCACTTCCAAATGAACCGGTGCAGTTTGACTGAAATGTAACATACAATGCAATATGCTTATTTTTACTGAATACTATGTGTGGTGGAAAATTCATTTTATTCATCTTATATTCATTTTATATACTCATTTATAGACATTATAAAGGTCTGTTCTTTTATTCTTCTATGGATGTACGGTTTAAGTTAGACCAAGCGTGACCACTTTAACATCTATTTAAATCACCAGACAAGATCTGGATAAGTACATGGTGATTTAACAAGCTATATATTCGGGTGGGAGGTAAGACTGAAATGTAGATGGTCAAAAATGAAGTTTGAACGTTGATGTAACTGTGATTCATCCTGTATGTAACTGATGATCTTGTGGGCATTACAAACTAGATAAAAAGAGAACACGGTTTCTGTGTCTCACACTCTGCAGAAACCTGCGTTGCTGTATGATTGTCTGACCTACTTTGCAAAGAATAAAAAAACTTTAAAAGACACTCTGTGTAAGACTTTGTCTTCTTTACCACCAAGAGAGCCTCCTTAAAGAAAATATCCACTACAATTTGGTTTCAGAATAGTGGGATATCTTGGAGGAACCTTTCCGGATCAGAGCGGAGGTGACTGATCATCCTGGGACTTCGTGTCACAGCCCTGCCCCACGCGTTAAGGGGCCGACCAGATTTTTCAGTGAATCCAAATTTTATTTATTCATTTATTAAATCTCTGGGGTTTTTTTTTTACATTGTTCACCTCACTATTTCCTTATGCGTTATCTTTATTGTCAGCACTATAACTGATACTAGTATTGTGGTAATGAAGTATTGTGCTATACCTTATGTACAATAAATTTTCAAGGAAAGCATTTAAAAAACAATATCTGTTTAGTTGAGCACACATTCTAAATGAGTGAACACATGGTTTTGCTGCCATTTCTCAACAAAACACCATTAAAACAGGTATCAAATACCAGTCTTGTAAGGCTGATAGTAGTAATGTACTATAGGGATCATTTCAAAAGCCTAGACTGCAGTGTAAATATCTTTTAAATAACGCAACGCTTTGGTTGTAACATGACATGTGGATTGAAAATAGAGCCTTGTAAATACCCCTGTTCTAAAATTCATACATTAAAAGAACTGTTTACCCAAAATTTTAAATATACACCCTACAGAGCAGGGATGAAAGTAACGTGGGACGAAAGTAACAAAACGATTTTCTGGACGTTGCTCAGCATTCCTGTGGAGAGGAAAGTAACACTTATTTATGTCCCACTGCTAATAGACAAACTTTATTTTTTGCTTTCACATTGTGTTTGCAGTATTCGGATTCAGATGTTTAAAAAAATTCATGCATATTGCCAATAATAAAAAAATTAGAAAATGGTGACATTTTGCATTGATGGATTGCTTTTGAAGCAATTGATGAAAGTGAAATTTAAAATGAAAATGCAGTTTAATATTTTTTTGCAAAAATAAAGGACAAAATATGTTTGCAGTTAACATTAACAAGGTCTCATTCAGATATATTTAAAATAAACAAGATTAAGCTAGAAAATGTAGCAAATATTGTGTTGCATTTGACCCACCTGTGTGTTGTTGTGCAACTTTTCTTTAAAGTGAAGTTATATTGGAGTTTTTCTACATTGATACAAAATAACACCTGATTTTGATAGACCACTCTTGTGAGTTAGTAACCACAGCAAAAATATATTTCTGCTAACAACATTCTCTTTCAAAACTAGCTTTCTATGAAAAACATTATTTTCTCCCCTACTCACTTTCAACAGAAGATATTTTGAAGACAGCTACAAACCTGTAACCCCTGACACAGCCATAGTAGGGTAAAACATTTAGGTAAAGTTGACTTTATATTCAGTCAATTAAATAGTTCTAATTTTGATTTGAAGTTATATTTGTATGCTTCCGACTGAATATTCAAAAAGTACAATACAGGAATAATATCACAAGTAGTCACTGTACAAGAATGAATGTGAATATAAAACCAAGTATCTTGATTTAAAACAAACACAATGGAAGTCAATGGTTAGCTTTCCAGCTTTCTTCAAAGTATCTTCTTTTGTGTTCAACAAGAGAGAAACTCATAAAGAAGTGAAGGGCAAGTAAATGATGAAAGTAGTTAAATATTGGAGTGAACTATCAGACATGGATGGTAGTACAATATCACATAAAACTCCAAAACAACATTAACACTGTTTAATTAACTGAACAATGTTGTACTTTGATGGTCATTGGCTGCTAATATGATTTCACTATTTAGAATTAGTAAAGAGTACTTTCATGAAATTATATAATTAAGGAGAAAGTCTGAAAGAGTGAATATAAAATAAACTTTACCTCAATGTGGTTTACTCTATTTTATTAACTAATTAATTAATGTTGTACTTGAATACTGGCATTAGCAGCTAATATGATTTCACTTATTAAAAAAATTCAAATAATATTTTTCTGAAATTATATTATCAGGGATAAAGTCTGAATGTGTGAACATAAAACGACCCTTACCTCAATTTTTAAAGGCTGAAGTGTTGTTTAATCTACATTTGTTACAGATTTCTTTTATGAAACTGCAGGTTGGCACTGAGGTAAAGTTAGTTTTATATTTGCTCATTCATTTGGTGACAACTTGTGACATGCCCCCTATATTGTGTGCCATGGTACTTTAAATATTCGGTCTAAAATCACATGTAATACGACTTGAAAACAACATTTGCACTATTTAATTGTGAAAAATTTAGTACTTTGATAATCATTGGCAGCTAATATGATTTCACTGTTTAGAATTTGTAAAAAATACTTTTCTAAAATTGAGGAGAAAGTCCGAATGAGTGAATATAAAACGACCTTTACCTCAATGTACACTGGTACTTCAGCAGTACATTTTGAAGACTATAACACCAAGGTGTTGTTTACATTTGTTACAGATTTCGTTTACGAAAGTGCAGGTCGGCTACTCACATTCTCCTCTGTCTTTCCATCTCGACTTTCTTCTCTTCCTCCTCTTTCTTCTGCTTTTCATCCACAGCGCTTCTCTTGCTCAGCGCCCTGCCGAAAATGTCGATCCTCTCGGGAGGCGATGCGGCTCTCTCTCGATCCCGGCGAGATGTGGCCGTGTTTGATCTGGACCGGGAGCGAGACTCTCTCCTCCGGTTTCTTTTGGACTCTCGCGACTTGGAGCGCCTCTTCCTCTCCCTGTCCCGAGACCTCGATCGAGATCTGCTTCGCTTTTTGCTGTGCTTGCTGGTTTTGGAGTGCTTGGAGCGGGAAGAGCTGCGGCTCCTCGAGCGACCCATTTCAGACGCCGGTTGAGTTCAGTTGCAGAAGCCAGGGGACTGAACACCACTAAAGCATCGGACAGACGAGCACACACACCTGATAGACCTTCACACTAACCCCAAATCGCACATCTAAGGAATCAGCGCAGGCTGCATGACAATAATCTCGAAGGCGGAACACTTATTTGGAAGTAAATGGTTTAATAATAATGTTAATTTATCTGCAGTATACCATTTATCTTGTACAGTTAAAAAGCAAGATGGAGGATGGCTGATCTCAGATCCCAGAATGCAATTCCTTGTTTTTTCTTGTGTTGTGACGATCGAGGCTTGGCCACGTTGATGAGTGCCATCATCTGGCGTGGAGAGTAAAAGGGCACACCGAGTGAATCGTTTGGAGGGTTTGTTCAATGAACCGATTTGCAACCGAGTCGTTTCACTCGTGTAACACAGCTCGCTTTTCTAAATGAAATACAACTACATTTTGTAAATTAGCCTTTATTGTTCCTAAATGATTTTTTTAAATCCCATTTAAGTTAGCTAATGACCATCACCTTCTCAATTGACATTTTAATTTAGCCTACCCATTTAGTTTAATTATATACATAGTTAATTATTTAATATAATCTAAACTTTATTTTATATGTTTGCTTATAATTAGATGGTGAAATGGTGTGAAATATATGATAAAAACGTTTGATTATATTAATTTGTGTGGCATTTTTACACTTTAAAGTATACACATGCAGTTGTTAAAGGGCACCTAGGTTACCACTTTTTCCAGATTCCACAAGAAGTCTTTTGTGTCTCCAGAATGTGTCTAAAGTTTCATCTCAAAACACCCATCAGATTTTTTATTATACCTGTCATAAGTTTCTATTTTGTAGCATTTAGCATAAGCTAGCTGTTTTTGTGTACTGCGCCTTTAAGGCTAGTCCTTCACGCCCACCGTTTCCACGTGCCTGGCAGCGGCTCCCTCTGCTGCGTCAGACAACAGACAAACACGAAGGAATAAGATCTCACGTAACGTTTGTGAGGAAAAACAACAAGTAAGAGCTTTACCAATGAGTAATTGATGCATGTTGTGGAGTTGCAGTATGAGTCACACACAATGTCGTTACAAAGTTCACGCACACACACAAATACACACACACAGCGCTGACAGGCACACAGCGCGCGTTTAGCTTTGCACTGTTTTTGCACGCAAATGTGACAGGATACAGGTTAATCTCCACTGCTGTATGGATGTCTGTTATGTTAATGTACAAAATAAACCTGATTTAGCGTCCACAAACCGGAATTAAAGCGTCTTTTATGATTGTTCTGACACGCAGCTGTGTTGATGAAGTAAATGGCTGTAATTCATTACACACATGCACTGTTTTAAAACATTTTAAACTTGTAAAACTCACTCTTGTTCACATTTGATGATGATTGATGATCCTAGCAGACTGAACAGACCTTTTATTTATGGTTGCTTAGTTTGGTCACGTCCTGGTGCTGTGTCTGTTTGATATGATTACACGCGTTACTACGGAGACATGTTAATATGCAGCTGTCAATCAATTCGGTGGGCGGGGGGACCGCACTCCTACGTCAAGTTGCAGTTGGTCTGAAAACAGCTCCAATTGGTCCATCGTTTTTATGTTGTTAAATTGAAAAAAAAGGACTGGGTGTGTTTATATCACCCCAATATGACGGTATATACACCATACATACACAAATGTCTGTCCAAACAGCTTGAAAAGTAGATTTTTCACCATAGGTGCCCTTTAAATTAAAAAAGGAAAAATGAACAAACAATATTTTATATTAAGCAATACTGGAAAAGTATTACTGCTTACCCTGTATTTTAGACAGCAGTATTGATAAACTCCCAGAAAAAAAAAACACGTAGTAAGAACGTTGTCTCACGGTTACTGAATGTTACACGACAACGTCGCTACAGCCCTCTCGCGTACATTTCTACGTTGTAACAATGTAGCAAGCACATAAGTGGCGAAGTTGCCTTTGAAAAAATGCAACGTTGTACAGACATCACTACAACATAGATTTAGATAAGTTAGGTAAGTTTATGATGGGTTTCTTAAGCTTTGAAGTTGACAAATAAGTTTTGCTTAAATAACAAAATTAAAGAAGTGTCGTACAAAATACTCCATAGAATTTATCCTGCTAAACATGTTTTGGAAAGATTTAAACTTAATATTTCATATATGTGTGGATTTTGTGGTCAAGAAAAAAAAACTATCTTCCTATATTTTTTTCATTGTATTTACTCAAGAATATTTTGGAAAGATTTTGAATTATTAACAAAAAAATGGAGTAAGATAGAAATTGGTTTATTTGATGTTTTATTCCAACGCAATCTCACGGCAATATGTAACTTTTTGATTTAGTGGCTAATTCGTATGAATTCGTACGATCTAATTCATACAAATTTGTTTTATTCTTATCACCCAAGGACGGTTGGGTTAGGTGCCACGCCTCCTTTTTAAAATCGTACATTTTCGTACGACTGAACTCATATGAATTTGTAAGAATTGGCCACTAAACTGATAAAATGTAAAATATCTACGTTTCCTCGTGAGATCAGGTTGTTTATTCTGATAATGAGAACTTGAACTGTAAAGGGCAATATAATTTTTATTTGTTCATGCTGTTAGGAAAATACCATACATAAGACAAAGTGAGCTCAATGTAAACCAAACTTTACTTTTTATTTTGTGAATGACTTCAAAAGTATATGTAAATCTTTTAGAACAAATCACAAAACAAAAAAGCACTGAAAACATGTAATGCTCTGAAAACATTTAATTTCATGTAAATGTAATTTTACTTTATATATATATATATATATATATATATATATATATTTTTTTTTTTTTTTTTTTCTTTTTCTTTTTCAAAAACTATGTGAAATGTAATACCTCTTGTTCTTGTGGCAATGAGTGAAAAAAAAGATGCGTTTCTTATTGTTCCCTTACATCAGGGGTCTCAAACTGCTGGCCAGCTGGCCATTTACGGCCTGCCCTCCCCCTCCCTCCAGCCCGCAACTGATGTCAAAAATATAACAAGATTCGGCCCGCCAAAACATATATATTTTTAACCTCTATCATTGTTGTGCAGTCACGTCTAGCATTTGTGATTTTGACCCTCCATCTAGTCAAAATTTATAGTACTGCATTCAGATTAGTTTTACTTTCATTTTCTGTCAGTGTATGGCCAAGAGTAACCAACGCAATATCACAGCAATTCGTAACTTTTGGATTTAGTGGCTAATTCGTATGAATTCGTATACACAATCTAATTCGTACAAATTAGTACGATTTGCTCATCACCTAATGACGGTTGGGGTTAGGAGTGGGGTTGGGTGCCACGCCTCCTTTTTAAAATGTACAATTTCGTAAGACTGAACTAATACATACGAATTAGCCACTAAACTGACATGCGTTTTATGGGGCTGATTTAAACGTTAAAATATAACTCCATAACTGCTCTATTTTTACTAAAGCCCTATTTTTGTAAATATTTAAGGGTCGTTTGGTTATTATCGGTTTTATACAACTTGTATTTTGTTGTACCAACTCTTCTTTATGGCTTACAGGTTATGCTGGTGATGTAACAAATGTGATAATGTTGCTAATATTCCATTTAAATGGTCTAATTTAATAGATTTTCCTCATGTGCTTATTAAGATTTTCATAAAAACTATCTAAATTAGTAAAATTGTACTGCTTGAATTGATCTTAAAGTAAATGTGAATATGTACATACTTTTCTCTTTGTTGTAGTTTTACAAAAAAGAAAGATATTGAGAAGGACAATTGGCAGTAAAGTCTCTTAAGTTACCTAAACGGCTTACTGCTGTTCTTACGTTATTGGGACAACACAATTGGTTGGGACAGAATAATAATAATAATAATAATAATAATTATGCCTATTTTTTGTAGTATTTTCATAGCAATTTAAACAACTCCTTCAAAGTACAACAACAAACAAAAAGTTTGAGTTTTGACTGCATATACTCTGTGGAAGAATGTCTGAGTGTGTGTCTAATGCTTGGCCATACAAACAACAACCACAGATATATTTCAGCAGCTGATGTGTGAAATAAATCCAGCTGATGTGGATAAACATGCTTATTTGCATTATCACTGGTGACAGGTAATGCTTGAAATATAAACATCATGTCTGTTGTCCTAAGATGCATAGATTATGTCAGGTTTCCACTTTTTTCTTGTACTTGAATGTTAAAACGAATTGTCAATGTTAATATGAATTGTCAGTCACTGAAATGGCCCCCGCCAATTTGAGTTTGAGATCCCTGGATTAAAACCTTATTAATGGAGAATTTTTACATGAAAAACTGGCCTCGGGTTTCCTGTGAGGGTTTGGTTAAGAGGTAGGGGTGGGATAAGGCCCATACAGTACATGTTTTTT
>CAIGQZ010033037.1:4086720-4102594 GCA_903798205.1 Danio tinwini
TATATATATATATATATATATATATATATATATATAAATTACCATACTGGCTGCTGAGTGAATTATTTCAGGAGTCTGATATTTTCGCTGTATTAGACATAAATTATGAAGGAAACAGCAGAATGTTTAATCATTCCACGCATATCTTTAAAATCTGTTAAGTAAATAATAGTCTGTTTTACTATTATTATTATTATCATCATCATCATTATCCCCATTACTACCACCTTTGGGTTTACCACCTTATGTTCCATTTTGTTGTAGCGACGTCTTTTTACTCTATTTTTATTTTTTGTCAACATAAGCTTGTTTTTGTTAAGAATATATAAAGCCACCACGACACCTGCTGGTCAAAAATATCTACTGCAACGCAATGCAAAATACTGCAAGGCCATGTTTACGTCATCTAACTCCTCCCAAAAGCTACGTCAGCATGCGAAAGTTTATACACTCAGCAGAAGTATAAGATTACTTCACAAAATGTAGCCTTGTAGCTTAATATACATTTATGCATGTTGACAATACTTGCGCATTTCGTAATATACACGAGGAAGACTTATATTTTATATAAATGTAATGTCTAATGTTAGTGACGTGTTACTTGGGCAAAGAAATGTTAATTACAGGCTCTCTTTAAAAGATGTGATTTGCTTTTTTTCACACACACAGAAACATTCGAGTAATTTTTACATCTTTGTAGGTAAATAAATTATTCATAAACATAGGTTTGCAAAGGGCGTCACGGTGGCGCAGTCGGTAGCACGATCGCCTCACAGCAAGGAGGTCCAAGCCTCGGCTGGGCCAGTTGGCATTTCTGTGTGGAGTTTGCTTCTTCTCCCGTGTTTGTGTGGGTTTCCCCCACAAGTCCATGCGCTATAGATGAATTGGGTAAGCTAAATTGTCCGTAGTGTATGTGTGTGAAAGTGTATGGATGTTTCCCAGTGATAGGTTGCAGCTGGAAGGGCATGCGCTGCGTAAAACATATGCTGGATAAGTTGGCGGTTCATTCCGCAGTGGCGACCCCAGATAAATAATGGTGACTAAAATAAATGAATGAATAAGTTTGCGAAGTGTTTACCAAAATGCTATTTATTTTCATTAGAAATGCAAACTTTGAAAATGTCTCTAATGCAAAATATTGCAATTTCATGGAGGATTTTTTTTCTGGTACTGATCCCCTGCTGTTATCGATGATTGTGTCCCAATATTTTTCTTTTTTCTTTTATTTTTTATGTTATATTTAATTTTATTTATTTTCACTTGTTATGTTTTTGTTTTATTATTATTTCTGGATGTGTTTTTTTTTGCTCTTCTTGTAATGGTCTTGGATATAGATTTTTTTTGTGTTTTTGTGTTTCAATGCTTATAATAAAAAAGCAGAAGTATGAGATGAAAGGATGTAACAACTACGAAACCCAAACGTTAAGTTTCATCTGTAAAATACCATTTAGTCCATGTTAAAAACTGTCAGACACGAGTTTTGACAGCGTTAGACATAGTACTGGATTAATCTTTGGTTCATAGTTTACATGGTTTAGTATGCTACTTTATTTCATTGATGTTGGCACGATTTGTAGTCTACATGAAATATATATAACAATTTATAACGCTGTCAAAACTCGCGTGGACATAATTTAATTTACCACAAGATGGCAGCCAAGGCTCGCCAAAATAGTTGAACACGTGTTGGGTTGGGAACTGTGCTGCTTTTTTGTGTCCCAGCCTAAATTATTTATTATAATGATATTCATCGCAGTGGAGCGTTTACAAAAGCTGGAAACCATTTGTGGTAGCAAAAAAGGTCCATTCTTGTAGTAATATTCGCAGACATTAAAATGACTTAAAATTAGTAACCTACCAAGCAACATTGCATTTATGTTTTATTAATTTATCCAGCCTATAAGCCTTCAACCACATAACAGTCATTTGTCCATGTGCCTTGATCATGTGTTGACTTTTTGAATAGATTTCTCCTTGTTGTGCACAGAGCATCCATTGGGAGGCGTTCAGTAATCACTGAATATAAAAACCGCTTGATGAAAAAAAAACACCTTTTAACTCACGCAGCAGGCCTTCATTTGTTCAGTGCGGTAGCTTTGGTTTACACACACACACACACACACACACACACACACACACACACACACACACACACACACACACACACACACACACACACACACTAAAAAAGTATTAGCATATGTTATTAGCGTAATATATATAGCTAATAATAATAATAATAATAATAATAATAATAATAAATTAGATGAAATATAGCCAAGCATATAAGGATGTAATAACTCTGGACTTCATACGCCACTTTCTGTGACAAAGGCAACACAATATTTTGTTTTTCAAATTTTTTTTAATTCAACGTAATTTTACTAAAGTGCAATGTGTCACTAAAACCCGTTAATAAGTAGTAACATTAATAATAGCGACATATTTGCTGACGTGAGCTAAAAAGGCACAGTTAATGTTGTTTAAATTCATATCGTTTTATGAGAACCATTGCCTATAAAATTCACATCTATAAACTATGCTATTTTAAATTATTAAAGTAAAAAAGAACCGCAAACTTGAAATTTAACTGAATGTGCAATGTCTCATACAGAATAAATTATTAGCACTCATGCTATGCAGAGATTGATGACGAAGGCATAAAAAACAAGACGAAGCACCATACAGCTTTCAAGGAACTCTCACCTCAAGCTATTTCCATGAAAGTCTTATTGAGTCCCATCCAGAATTGTTTACAACTAGTTACATGCGGTCAAAATCTTATAACATAACTTATTTGTTCCCACCAGCCATTTACTGGGGCAAATGAACCGTTTCGTTAGTGGATTGTTGCTTTGACTTGGCGGCAGGTGTATAGCAATGACCTCCTATATGACTATTGTCTTTTAGCTATAAAAAACGATAAGATAACAGGAAATGCTTCTCATATTTTCTTCGAGAAATTCACGTCCAATATTAAGTAGCCTACTACATCCCCCTAAGTGGTTCTACGCGTTAATTGAAATAGTAGGCTAAATGTGACTGGCAGCGTTTCACATCGACTTATTTTGCACGACAATGCTTAGTTGTTCTTGTAGACAGAGGTGGATTTTTCATACTTTAATGAAAGCAATTATGAAATTAACTAATTGGCTGAAACAATTCTGAAAAGCACAACTAAGGCAATCAATATAACACACCTGGGATGAAAATGTTATACACGTTCCGTAATTTTAATGTCTGAACAGATATGGTGTTTCTCTAGGTGCATTTTAATAATCAGTGGTGTCGTGCGCGTCCCCAGTTTTTATAAATCGAGTTTGTTTGTTTATGCACCAACATCCCGTTATATTGTAAGATTCTCACTATGGGCGACGCTGCTATCATCGCAACAGAGCTATTCAAGACCAGACAATATTTCAACCTGTCCATAATGAAATTAAAATAGTTACAACTTCGATTTTTACATGAATTTCGAGACATTTAGAGAAGGGCGTGTGTATTACATTCAATAATACGAGGTACGGCCCGTTGGCACATTCATCATCCCATTACTGTACCCAATCCAGGTCCGATACGTGAAGGGTAAAATGAATTACCGACGTTAAGTCGTCAATAAAGTCATTTCAGTAAATGGTGTCTCAGATGACTCCGGCATTATTCAACGGGCTTTATCAGCACTGGGGAAATTACGTTGCCTCTACACCTCGTGTAATACGGCCCTGCTTACCTTGATAAAGCGCCCTGCCAGCGGGTAGTGACAGTGCTTTTGACCGGCTTTTATTCACTCGCTAGTGATGAACGCCAAGCTGATCAGGCGGAATGGGCGCTAATTAAAACCTATAAATTATCTTTTGCAGTCCCTCTCAAGACGTCGCATGCAGCCGAGATAAGAGCTGGAGTGCTAATTTACCGCCTGAAAAGGAGCGTGGCTCACAATGGCTACTTGGCTCAAATAGCATATTGATAGTGTCCTAATTAGAAATTTATTAAGTACCCACTCGAGCTTTTCGAATAAAGATTTCAACCCAACCTGTTTTATAGGAATAAATGCTGTATGTACTAAAATTCCATGTTTGCGCTAATTATTATTCTAAATGTTTTGTGTGCGGTCCTTTCTCGTTTTTGGCGTAGCGTTGGAAGGTCTATTATTTTGCATAATTGGCGAAAAGGAGCTTGAATCTTTACTTAGATTGCTAAACCACTCACTTGTTATTAACACGTCCCGCTTTGCTACTGGGATTTCTTTTGATGACGGCTATCCGTTTGCGAATCAATTTTAAGTTGTCTTTTCGTGAAAGCATTGTTAAAACGGTATGTTGTCCGTTGTTTAACACATTGCACAAATGCAACCTGAATGTGATTAAATTGGTAACATCTAAATGCACATGCACTTATTAGCCTTTAATATATATATATATATATATATATATATATAAAATATGGATGAATGAACACAACTACATTAGGTTACAGCGACAAAATGGTGTTTAATTAATGGTTGTATCAGGAATAATTTTTAATGTAACAAAGAAATACAAAAGCAAGAAAATACGTTTTTATCTGTTGTTTTGTTGTTGTGATTTAATGCTATTAAACAACAGTCTATGTAAAAAATAATTGTAAACATTATTATTAATTTAAATAATTACAATGATATTAAAATAATAATTTCGGTTTCTTAATATTTTTTTCATATGACAATAGAATAATAATTATTCTCACACAGACTAACAATCTTGCTCAGATATGATGAAGCCTCACCCCTGTTTTCTTTAACTTCGTCAGTCGCCTATATACCTATACTATAACGATCTCAAAAGAGCTATTTGCGATGTTATTACGGTCTAATTTTGGCAAAAAAATAAATAAAAAATACAAAGGAACACCTAAATAATGAATCATCTGTCTGCAATTTAAGATCTATCTGTCAAAAGCCAGTGCCCATCCAGAAACATCCAGTCCTCATTAAAGCAGATTTTACATTCTCCAGCTTATTTGGTTTTCCATCCATTCTTTATTTGCATAAGATCGTAAAATTTTATTGGACATTCTCTTCTTGTGACACCGAGGATGTTGGTACTCCATTGGTCCATCGCACGTGTGTCTCTCTCACGTGCTTCCGGTTAAGGAAAAAAGTATGTGAGGGGCACAGTGATTTTAGAAAGAGTTTGTTAAGCGCGAGCTGTCACACGGGGCAGCGAGTCAGGGACTGCGGAGCATCGCGCGATGTATTGTCTGACATGAATAACGGGTGTGTTTTGACACTTGAAACGCCTTGATCGCGGAAAGCATTCCGATGCTATGACAGTCGCTTCTCTTAAGGTATTTCGTATACCTTTAATTTAACACTATAGACTGTATTCTTGTTTGTTGTTATCCGGATACTGTTCTTTGCAACAAGTGGAATTTTGGTGTGCAGACCACGATCCAGCTGTCATGGACGAGCAAAAGGATCAAAATAGTCGTGATTCGACTGAGTCTGAGAGCGTCTCGCTCTCACCCAATATACCATCTCCTCCGATTTTACCTCACCAGGCTGCGCAGCAAGCCCACAGAACCACGAACTTTTTCATCGACAATATTTTAAGGCCAGATTTTGGCTGCAAGAAAGATCCTGGAAGTCGGGATCGGGCGCAAACGTCGGGTAGGGAGAATGTTAACCCAATGGTAATAAGGCCGTCGCATAATAGCAGCCTTTGCCAGGATTCAAACTGCAGTAGTGACAGCACTTCTTCGTCCTCGTCGTCGTCGCCATCCTTAAAGCAGTCCTCAGCAAAGCATTTCGAAGGAAATGGATCTACCGCAGCAAGGAACGGGGAGAATACGCCGTCGATAATGATGGTGAACGCCAACGGGGGAACTCCGCCAGCTAAAGAAACACAGCCTTTACTATGGCCTGCGTGGGTGTACTGCACCAGGTACTCGGACAGACCTTCATCTGGTAAGGCGCTAGTTTCTTAATTGCACAGTATGATTCACAAACATCGATTGACTATGCACGCGTAAAACTTTTTAATTTTTTTGAGGGCGCACAGTGGATTGTAACGTTGTTCTATTCGTCGGACACTGTGTATTCTGGTAATTTCACTCGTTTTACGGAGCGTCCGAAGCTTTTACTTCTATTCAGCACTCTAGGGTTGTTTTGCGGTGAGCGAACAATTGTCACTTAGACTAGGCCTTAAACCAAACTAGAAACACGTTTTGTTCACGCGTGTTGACGGCATAAAAATGTAACGCGTGTTGATTAATGCATTCAAAACGTAAAAAAAAATCTAACTTGGATATCTGTATAATATTCTAGCCATTGTCTTAACAAAATAGTGATACTTTAAGATAAAACAAACAACCACAATTAACTATACACGAGTAGTAGGGTATGTAGGCTATAATAATTATAGAATAACAAATATCCATTTGTTCATTTTTAAAATTATTGCTTAAGACAATTTCCCTACATATTATGCTCGTTACTGGTGCTATTATGAATTATGTAGCATCTTAAATAATATTTAATTCATCTTTGCCTGTGACCATATGGGTTTAATGTGTTAATCTGAACGTATTTGAGTTCATGCAAGTACATTATAGCCAAAAGAAAAAGCGGCAAAAACTTGCCAGTTCAAGCTTGTTTTGAGACGTTCGTTAAATTCATATTATTTTAGGAAATTCGTTTACATGCACATACTAGTGTTCAAAGTGTACTTTTTAAACCAGACTGGTTTTTGCCAAACCAGTTAAGGATCAGATAAAAAGATAAATTATTTGGTACTGATCTCCTTAATATGCCTGAAACGTGTTCAGTTCTTATCTCTAGTTATTCTATATCTGCTTTTGACCCTTAAACCCAATGTAATAATTTGATTTCAGAAGTTTTAAATTATTAGTGTTATTTAAAACCAGATTATTTCGATAATACCACACGAAGTAAATTTTTAAAACTATCGGACGAAACATTTTACAGTGCATACCTGACACAGTCAACTGGGCTGTTGGAAAAGATGCTTTGATTGACTTCACTGATTGACTTACTGATTGAGCTATCAGGCACTGGACTTTCACAGACGGCAAGCAGAATTTTGATCATCCCAGTGCAGTTTCCTGAAGGAAAGACTATGGGTTCTGTTCAGTAGTTGATTGCCAATGCAGAAAATTGTTTTCTTGACGTGCGTGTTATATCACATATGCGTGGTGATATTTACTTTGCATAATATTCTGTTAGCAGGTCTTTTATTTCTTTAAATTGCACTACTGTGCATGGAAGAGCTTGCTTATAGGCGCTGCATTTTTCATAAATATTAAAGGGAAATATGTCGAACAATAACACATCCTACAAATGCAATATTGTCTATGTAAAATAAAGTTTTATAATAGAGAAATACAATTATAATATAACTTCTTTTCAGTGCATAGATATCTTATTAATATATTATTTTGTGCATTATTGCATTATGTATCTTTCAAATCGAAACAAAAAGTGGTTTGCATTTTAAAACGTTTTATTTATTTTAAACATAGAAATATGTTTATACCCAATAGCCAGTTTTTAGAGAAGGACATCAGAACAAGAAAACTAATGTCGATTTAGATTTTCTGTGTGACTGACAATAACAATGCCATTTCAAACTCGATGTGCCATTGTTGTGGAAAACAGAGAGAACTGGTGATGTGTCGACATGTTGTCGTTTAGTTTTATTAGACTATAGTGTTCCAAGAAAATAAGTAGTGTTATCAAAGAAAATGATGCTTATCGTTGTTCTTTCTCCACTCTATTAATTTATTGCAACCTAAAAAATAAAATGATGAATAGCTTTTGTAATAAGCAGACTCGCTCAAAGACTGCCTCGGCTTTACCGCTCTGATCTGCGGGTGAAGCCTTCCTGACAACCGAGGACTGAGGCCTACATGCTAGCTTTATCGCATGCCTGCATATTGTTTATGATTAAATATCTGTTTAAATTTACAACACATTTAAAGGTCACAAATAATGTAATTTGTTGTTTAGAAACATGACTATTATTTAGCAACATTTTCCTTCCCCGCCTTTTTGGCAATTACACATGTACATGTCAGCCGAGGTCATTGCAAACACCTATTGTTTATTCAGCAATGAAATAGAGTGCTGCATAATGAACTGCAGTGTTTTTTTATCGACGTCTCTAAAGAGAATGCGGCTAAAATAGCTTGTCCTGAAATGTCAGGTAGGCCCTTATGTTAACACGGCATCAATCATTTCACTCACCTACAAAGGCATTCTCTGTCAGGTATGGGTGTTTAGTGTTCATTCTGCTTTGTGATATTTATGTCTTCGTTTTATTGTTGTTTCTACACTAGGCCCAAGGACACGAAAATTGAAAAAGAAGAAAAGCGAAAAGGAAGACAAGCGACCGAGAACTGCTTTCACGGCTGAACAGCTGCAGAGACTTAAAGCCGAGTTTCAGGCGAATCGGTACATTACGGAGCAGCGAAGACAGTCGCTGGCCCAGGAACTCAACCTCAATGAGTCGCAAATAAAAATCTGGTTCCAGAATAAGAGGGCCAAAATCAAAAAAGCTTCTGGCTATAAGAACGGCCTTGCTCTTCAGCTCATGGCTCAAGGACTCTACAACCATTCCACAACCACAGTTCAAGACGAAAAAGACGATAGTGAATAAAAATGGCCCGGCTCCTGTGCTTTAAAAAGGTCATGGACGCTGACCCCGACAGAAGTGATTTTTTCATATTTTTTATGAATCAAATGAAAAGGAAATGTCTTCGAATTCTGCAAAACGAAGATGCGATATTTAAACAAATTTCAGTTTTATCAAACACTATATGGACATGCATCTAAATACGAACACTATGAAAATTTATATATAGCCAAAACTGTAAGATGTGTATATTTAATTCCAGGTAAGGGGATGTCTATATTGCTCCTTACTTCCTGAACATTTCTAACGTTTCTTCTCCTTTCCCAATGTGGTTGCTCACCGTTCCAGTAGGCCTAAGTGTCAGGCTTGTTAGTTTTTGTGATAGCCCTGCCTCTTAAATCCCTTATCTCACAGTTCTTCAAATGCGTGACTGAACCAACGCTTCAAGCCAAAGATTTTAATATGTTCAGATTATGTTGTCTGAAATAAAAAGGTAGAATGTGCCATTGCTTTTTTTTTCTTTTTCTAGTCTACAGACCCACAATTACAAAATCTGCAGCTTTATAACATATGACACATGACTTGTTTTCTCCAACCCGTAAGAGATTTTGTGATCACAATTCAATACTTTTCTACACTACTCTATTTTTTAATAAGGCATGTTTTACGCATAGTCCAATGTATAGTAGTTTTATGATTTGAGATCACTTTTAGGAGTCTATTTTAAGGCTAAGTTTGGCATTTCAGGAATAATATAAAGCAAAGGAAGCATGCATTTTTTTCCGAGTGCATATCTTTTAAAAACGTTCTCATTATATTTAGTGTTATTACCTAAATGAATAAACTAATAAATAAATGAATGATGTATTAAAGACAAAAAGTTTAGTTAACTACTTAATTAACAATTTTAATTGTAATATTTCCAAAATACAGCCTGCAGAATATTTGATTTTTGCACGCACGCACGCACACACACACACACGCACGCACACACACACACACACGCACGCACACACACACACACGCACACACACGCACTCCACTTTTGAAATGAAACTGTTTTGGAAAGTAATTTGTTGTTGTGATAGGCACGATGATTAGATTATTGGATTATGTATCTAAATTATGAAGCAAAATTCTGCGCAACTCGATGGTAAACTATTGTCAAACACATTGTGCTCTGCGAATCTGCCAGAATTAATGAAATATAAGACGAGGCAATATCTAATAATTAAGCTGATTAATATTTAACCCTGTGGAAAAAATCTTAAATTCATTTTTCGCATGTGTGTGCGTGTTAAGGCCTAAGGTCATGCATTAATCTCCGTATTTGCAGCACTCGCTTTTAGTAAGCTATCAGAATTCGCATCGACGTATCTCGTGTTTGACCGCAAATAATTTTAATGAACTGTTTTGATGTCGATTGCCAACCATAAAAAATAGTTTCTCATGTTGCCGTCACACATCTGAATTCTTGCGATGACAACAGCAGTGCAGAAAAGCAGCGCTCGGCGATTGGCAAAGAAGTGTCTTTGCGAGGCGGTGTGCAGGAGTCTAGGGATCAAAGAACTGAATCAGGAAACTCTACTACCGAGGTTAAAAGGTCAAGTTGAGCAGTCAAAACAAAATCGTGCATGTTTCAAAACACTACATTCTCTCTGAACAATTCATGCATTGTGTTAACGCGAAGCAGCAGTGAAGCCATGCTTATCAGAATATTAAACGTTTTGACAGCAATGAAGTATCTGTTGTGAAATTGTAGCGTAATGGAAGAAGCTGCCGGTCATTAAGCCGTCAATGCTGATATGTAATTATTTGCGTGAATAATAATCATATATATGTGAAACGTATAGGTTATTAAAATACAGACCAATTCGTTAATTTGGACAATCATTTAAACTAACAGAAATAGAAAATATAAACAACTGCAATGGTTTATAGCCTTTCTAATTTTTAATGCATTGGGTTCGATGTACGCAAATACTTGTACACAACAAAAATGATATGATCAATTAGTCCTGAAAGCATATGTTTTATGTCATTGTAACTTATTAAACTAATTTAATCATGTTCGAACTTAATTTTACAAGTTACGCAAGCTGTTTTAAGTCAATAAAACATAATAAAAGTTTAGTGGACTCATAAGGTTAATTTGATTCAGCCTAAAAATTTAAGGCAACGAGGATTTTTTTACAGTGTACATGCGAGTTTGACGTGAGTAATAAATAAAGCAATTTATCAAAGGACGAATTTCGTCAAGCTCATCTTGGGATATAATACGCAAAATACTGAAGTAAAATTGAACACTGAAAGGAGACGTTACTAAGGTCCATTTATTTTTGATGATTCCCTTTATGGAGGAAAAACAGTACAATGATGATAATAATACATTGTAAACGAAACAACAGCCACAATAGACCATTCACAACGCATTCCTCCTCGCATTTCTATAATGACACGATGTTTTGACTTGGAAATGTCTTTACACAGGGCAAATCAAATCAGATGCAACATTTTTATTGGTCAGAATAAATAGTTTTAGAATGTTCAGTGTTGTCGTAAAACATGAATTATTTTTGTCATTTTTTCGCTTGTGTGTGTCTGTGTGTCATACCAAAAGCTTTTTATGGGACTGGTGTTGTGCGGCTGCTGCTTGGATTTTTTGGACGATGAGTTATTAGTAGATGTTGCAGACGTAGTGACACAAATCGTGTGGAATACCCGATTTTCTGCATGAAATTGCTGGTCAATTGTTTTTGCACGACTGTAAGTCTAACAGTTTTTTAATACGAAGCTGTCATTATTGGTCGTTATCTAAAAACAAATGGAAGCACATGCTTATTTTCATAAATGTGTTTATGACGGTGACAAACTTGAAGGTCTCTGTGTGCGTGTGTGTGTGTGAATTATACTGGCATTAAGACTAAACTAAATTACAGAATATAATAATGTAGTGTATGTAGTGTAGTGTAATGTAGTGTAAGAAGCGCAATGACAGTATTTAAGTTATTACATTTTAAATATTACGTATTAATTGTTATTACATTTTAGAATTCAACATTTTAATTGCTATTTTAAACAAACAGAGAACAACAATAACTAAAATACTTAAAACTACATAAAAATTATCATCAAATCATTATTTTAAGAAAGGAATTCGTTGAATTAATAAACATTTTGTCATCCACTGTGGAATACACGGGGTTTTCCAAACACAGAAGCCCGCAGGCGACTTATATAGATAATTATTCTGCTGTTAATGGAACTGCTGCATTTAGCGAATTTAATTAAGACACCCACATATAACACAGAGAACCATTTCAAAAACACCTGTACATTAAATATTAAGTGCCATAAACCGATTGACATTACTTATTAAACACAATAGAACGATGGGATTATTTCATTACATTTAGAGCAGCATTCATTATTTGAAATTAATTTGCTTCGTATGGACGAACCAATCCCTCGTGATTTTCTGTACTGGTAATAAAATGGTATGAAAGCGCTTTTTAAGCATATTGAATTTCTTCAATAAAGAACAAACCAAGTCCATGTCTTTAAACGAATCCTATAGTGTCATGCAAAGGAAATCATAACATGCGAGATATTAACTATAAAATTAGTTTGTTAGATTTTTTCCCCTCACACACACACAAACATGTCAAGGCCCGGTCACATTTTTTTAGTTTTCTATTTTTCCTGTTAAGCTTTATTTATTAAATTTATTTATTTATTTATTTATTTATTTATTTATTTATTGAAAAGGCTTGTCGTTTTAACAAATATTTTAAACTCATTAATTTGCTAAACTCCGTCGTTTAATTGGAGTGAGAGTTTTTGACACATCATTCAAATATTATATAGAACATCATGCAATTGTTCAAACAATAAACTTGCATCAATAGGTTTTTGTCAAATGTATAGAGTCAATAGAGTAACGCGCATTTCAAGGGTAAGAATACGTAGACTAAGCCATAAAATGAATTGGTGTTCGAAGTGTGTTATTATAATCTATTATTATTAAATAGTATTGCAACACGTTTTTATTTGTAGTTGTTTTCAGAATTTAATTTTTTTGTAGTTTTTGCGTCTATAGTTCGCAATGCTCATTTTATTTTTTCCCACATTATGCTGATAGGCCAATTAGAAATATTAAGTCTACACTAGGATATATAACGAACTTACTAAATGTATGCTTTCTTTACCTTGTAAAATATATATAAATAAGGCATTCAAAAAACGGGACAAAACCGCCGTGCTTTGTTCAGCAGGTGCTTAGCTAAAAACAAAAGGCAGCTGAGATCGGCGCGTGCTCAGTAGCCCACACTCTGCCCTACAGCTAGCATACAACATATATTTAATATATATGCAAATGAAAGCAATAAAATCCGAAACTACTCAGATTATTTAGAAGAGTAGTTGCAACTAGAAACTTAAGGTACTCTAAGAGAACGACAGTCTATTTTCAAAGTGAATTGAAGATGCGTTGTGAAATGGCAAGTGCACAGAGAAAGCAATAGAAAAGGCAAAGGCCATGGCACCGGGGTTGAAGACTGGAAAGCTTGCTGCATCGCCGGCACAAATTTCACAGCTTCGCTTGGTTGTCTCGGTTTGTGCCCTCGCTGACCAGAGGCGAACGCGCATCATTGATCAAAGAACAGCGAAAGAGACCAGTGACCCTGAATAGGACTAAAGGATGCAAATATAGGAGCTAAGTGATTGGTAATCCTATTAGAACACGCTGTGGGTGGGGGCCAGCGGTTCAGGGGCTTTTCGCGTCACAACACTGCAGCCTCGACGCCACTGCAGTGTGCTTGTACACACAGAACATGTGTTTGTGTTGTGCGCACGAATGCACGGGCATCGCTGCAATCACAAAACTGCGACTGCCATAATGCTTAACTTAAAAAATAATCCCCCATGGAATTGAGCATTACGTGAGGTAATCAGTTAGGTTTACTGGGAAAGGATAATATCAGTGGGACTTGCACTAGAAACTCATACAATTAAACACTTTAGAGATTATACAATAACCCTTGATGTTTGTTTTTTTGTTGTTGCGCAAAACTATTTCCTATTCAGTGTAAAGGTGATTTAAGGTCAAGCAAACGCACAGTCCTATTCTAAACCTGTTCCCCCTTCCTTCAAGGTCCACATCACTTCAGTTTTTGCTGTTGAAATGTGTGACAAATGTATACAGAGGCAATACTGGTGGGGCGACTCAACAAAGAATGGTATTGAATGGTGAAACCTCCCAATGCGCCAGTGTAGGCATTAGGACCACTGGGAGAGCAGCCACAAATGTGGGAGCAGATAAATGAACATTACATGGTGGATACAACCAAGTACCTTCATTCCCGTCCACCCACCCCCAGCTGGTCAGCTGCACAGAGCCAGACATGAACAAACTACTGCAGGCTTTGCAGAAGAAGAGTATGCTGAGCATAGACCAAAGCAATTTAAAAAGTGCTGCTTTTGGTAGAGCTTTGTATATGTTGCATACAGACTTTAAAGGTTTTTTTTCACAGGTCAATCATTGAGGATATTAACAAAAATATTAAAATATAAAAAATAAATATATTTGTATAAATAGCGGAAAAATTCACGTAGCTCGAGGCAATCAATACCCAAGTCAAAACAGTCTGAATTTTTTAATTAGGCCTACTTGTTTAGTTAATAAAATGAATCAATTATATTAATATAATGTCTGACGAATACATGAACGTCATTTAGGCCTACGCATAATGTTATTATTTCTTTAGCTTACAGGATTTTTTAAACTTAAAAAATAAACAATAAAAGACTTTAACAATCTGAGTTTAGCTAACTGCGTGGATCTGCTGAAATTACTAGACTCTAATTTACAGACAGCACTCCGCTTACGTTATACAGAGAAATAAGTTCTAAATTACAACCAGCCTTTTATTATAGCTACTTCAGTGTTTGTAAACTACTCTGAATTGTCAGTGATTCACGTTTATTTAACCCAACACTGCATAGTTGAATTTCTGAAAGACCCTTGAGTTTTGATGCAGTCACATTTTGTTCTCAAAATTCGTATTATTGTCTTGTTACATCGCTTTAAAACAAATGATTTCTTAACATTTCATTGTTATTAAAAGGAACAGTAGGCTAAAAATAATCAAATTAAACAAATAAAGCTTAATGACAGTGCCTGTGTCATGTGACAATGACAAACTTATTTCTTGCCATGGCAAATTAATATTGCTCTCCGGACAGTTATTTCTACCCCCAACAATCTTAATATTATCAATATCAACTATAATTAAATCACTCTATTTCGTTTATTTTTTAAGTAGTCTATTTTTGAAAGACTTAATATACTCGGACAAAGTGTCACGTCATTGACCTATTTATGAAAAGAAGAAAAGTTGACAAGAATTCTAATTACAACCAGAAGGGGTCCTATCGTGGGACAACAGTGGGTGTTCACCCCGTTCACAATGGCATCTGCTGTGCAGATTTTCAGAGACCATCTCTGTCAGGCCGCTTTTTTATATAACGAAGGTACACGCACAAAGAGAACAAAGCGCGGGACACCTGGTATCATCATATGCGATGGGTGGTCAAGAGGCTCTTCACTCCGCGTGCCTCTCACATGTGGTATTACTTTACCGTCTCCAGCAGACGCAGACAGACAGACAAGGCCTTCCACGATACGCGCTAGCATTAGCGGCTGTGTTTTCACCGTCGGCCTTGCACTTCAAAAGGGGGAGAAATCGCGAAATCTCCTTCTCGGTCTCTCATCGCTGGCTCTGGAGTCCCGAGGTGGCGAGAGGTGAGCCGGAGAACAGTTCGTCATATTCAATTAGCACACGGCTGTCACAGCGGCTCTGCGCGGGCCGTGATGTCATTCCCCGCGAGAGAAAATGAACGATCGTCCCACCTTTGAGGAGACAGGATCCGAGAAGCGAGCATTACCGCAGAGCGTCAGTGTAAAAGCGGAATATTCGAACAATACGCCATTGAATAGGAGATCCTACTCTCTCCCAGGAGAATTATAAAGATCGACTATTCTTAAAGAACAGATTATTAAAAAGTGTATTGTTATTAGTGCTTGAAAACATGTTTTGGCCTAATTAGCTAGGCCTATATTCTTTCCTCATTTTAAGGCTATTTTAAACTTGTCTCCAACCCCAAAACCAACGTCTTCCTCTTTAGATAAAATCAATGCATTAAAAGTGTTAAAAAAGCAAAAAAAAAAAATAAATAAATAAATT
>CAIGQZ010033037.1:4106058-4140547 GCA_903798205.1 Danio tinwini
ACTTACCCACTCACTACCTCTCTAATTGACTCACTGATACTCATTAACTCACTGACTTACCCACTCACTACCTCTTTAATTGACTCACTGATACCCATTCACTCCCTTATTTATTCTAAATGTTGCAAAATAAAAGACAAACTACAATATTTCAACAATTTTATGTATATTTTACTTAATTTTCCTATTTTTTAAATTTTGTATTTAATATTTGGGTACAGCTCACTCTCTTTTTCACTTATTCCGTCTTTCACTGTTTCACTCATTCAAATATAAAGTGATAGTTCACACAAAAACCGCAATCCTGTCATAACTACTCTCCATTTACTTGTTTGAAACTTTTGTGAGAGAACAGTGCTCATAATAAATGAGTACACCCTATTTTGAAAATGAATACTGTTATCAATTTCTCAGTGAATTTAGCTAATATATTTTGGTGCATTTGAACAAATCAGATTTATTAAAAAGATATATTTATTAAAATAACAGTTTTGTTAGTAAACATCTTGAAAAATAAAAAGATAATATATTAAAATCTAAATATTGCAAACATAAAAAAAGATTAGAACTACAAACTTAACTAAATTATATATGTTCTTGATTTTCCTCTTTTTATTTTTTTAAATATTTTTATATAAAATAAACTGTCTTAGAAAATCAAAATATGCATCTCAGCTCTCAGAACTACATGGAGTAAACAAAAACAAAAACTGTATATTTATGCACCATCAAATGTGGTTAGAATAAAAGTCAATGAAACAAAACAGCCACCAACTGTAAATTAGGGAGACAACAACACAAAGCCAATGTTGTTAACAATCGTTCACATGTCAAAGTCTGTGATAAAAGGTAAAAAAAAATCTAGTCCACAATTACATTTTATATTGAAAATACGTCATTCTGTGTTTTTTTTTTTTTTTAACCAAATTAGTGTCATCATTTGTGAACTTGCCAATTAAAGAGTTAAATACCTGTAATTTCTAAACAATTTAGAATAACAATTTAGTAGTTTTGATCAGGACTCAGGTTGATTTATGCAAAAAATATTAATCTGATGCAGTTTTACAGCGGTTTAATTCATTGGATGTTTTCATCTCTAATATAACAAAAGGGTAGTCAATTTGAACAGTGCACAAGGGTTAAGTTAGACTGGCTGTGATTTGGCTTCAATAAAGACTAAACTGATGTTATATATATATATATATTGTATATGTTACATCATATATATATATATATATATATATATATATATATATATATGTATGATGATATATATCTATTGTGGGGGGCTAACACGTATATAGCAGCTAGTATGTCTGTGCTGTCATATTCACAAAGTATAAAGGACATCTCAGTATCAGCAAAAAATGATAAGATTAGTGTTTCGAACTTGGAAAGAAGAGTTTCATTCACTGAATCACACATTCACTCACTGACTCTTTCACTCATTCACTCACTGTCTCACTCTTTCAGATGTCAGGAGCAGCTCAAGTCTCTGAGTGATTTCTGCGGCAGCCGCACAGCATTGAGCGTGAAGAAGACCTTTTACACACAGCCCACGATATGTGTGGTCCGAAAGCTGCTCTCCCATTCCTCTTTTTTTGTCTTGTGCATAAGCTCTCTATGTGTCTGGCCAAAAAAACACACACACTCACACACATTACAGCAACAACTGTTCCATGTAAGTAAATCATCTTATGGATGTTCAGGAAGTTTGTGTTGGGATCAGGGTGGGATGGCTGGACGAGCGTAAAGACGGTTAATGCGCTGGAATGCATCAGGGTTTATCGGAATCGCAGGCTGATCTGTCCCATGACAACAGGTGCTGCTGTTTGAGACACCTGTAGTCCTGACTAATTTTCTGAAGCGGATAAACTGTGCTGTGTTGGCAGTTTCTTCATTTGAATGAGGCCTGTGGTTGATACTTACAGACAATTTTCAGTCATGAAGGTTTAGGAATTTTATCAAATCATAAAAGTACACTCAAATATACATGTTAAATTATATCTGTAGTTTTCTGTATTTTCTGATTCGTGTTTTTCTTTTAAATTTCTTTTATTTATGCTTTTAATTTGCATTATGGGACCTTGACCTTTCCTCCAACAACTTTTAACCTTGAAAAGTTGTAAAAAGTGACATTTATGAAATATTTTGAAAAACTCCTCAGAAATGCCAACTGACCCAGCTGAGGCTCGAACCAGCAACCTTCTTGCTGTGAGGCGATTGTGCTACCCACTGCGCCACCATGATGCCACCTTTATGGTAATAAAAGTTACTTTATTAAACTGTAGAGTTGAATTTTTAACATCAAAAGTCAACAGAGCAGAGATCATAATAATGCAATTCACAACCATAAATATATGGAAAACACTTGTGAATCACAAAACACAGAAACGGTTAATTAACAGATTTGTTTTTTTACAGTGTATTTAAAAGCTAGTGGCAGATATAAAAAAATATATAATTTTTTAATCAGGTCTATATTGCATTTTACATTACTTTCAGTTTTCAGTCACAAAGCCATTTTAAATCAAATATTCACTCAAATATTCATTCCGTCCTGACATACAGTGCTCAGCATATATAAGTATACCCCTCAAAAATCTCTCTTTTAAATTTATATTATTATTAGGAAGCTATACAATATTATATTTGTGCATAAACATTAGATTAGTCAGTACTGAAGCTAAATCTAACAAAATAACTTACGATAACGGTCCAAAGACTAGTACACCCAAATTTATGTTATAGAAAAATAATAAATACAAATTTAAAAAAAGAAGGAAAAAAAAGCAAAAAAATAGAAATTGTTGAAAATTTGTAGGTTACATATTTTTTTGCAATATTTCGCTTGAATTTATTTGTATTATCTTTCAATTTCTAAATATGTTTTGGTGACAAAAATATTATTTTAATAAATATATCTGTTTAATAAATCAGTTTTGTTTAAATGCACCAAAATACATTGCCTATATTCACTGAGAAATGGATCAAAATATTCAATTTCAAAATGGCGTGTACTCAATTATGCTGAGCACTGTATCATCAATTTTAAAGTCTTGAAAAACTGTCAGAAATTGAACATTTGTGACGTATTTGCATTTTTCCCCTTTCAAACAATGCCTATTCTGCATTCAAAACTACTTACAAATAATATCTAAACACAAATCAATTAAAGTTAAAAATCTACAAAAACTCCACATTCGGTCCTGGTAAATAAACTGTCAAAACCTATAAAATTGTGCTGAATATTTAACATTACTTACAAGTTTATTTTTAAAATCACAAAGCAATGTCAAATAAAAGTCAAGCTAAATTATTTTCATTACTTCATTTTCCTTCAGCTTAGTCCCATATTTATCAGGGGGTCGCCACAGTGCAATGAACCGCCAAATATTGTGTCATATGTTTTACGCAGCGGATGCCCATCCAGCTGCAACCCAGTACTGGGAAACACTCATACACTCACATTCAAACACACTCATACACTACAGCCAATTTAGATCTAATTCACATAGCGCATGTCTTTGGACTGTGAGGGAAACCAGAGCACCTGGAGGAAACCCACACGAACACAGGGAGAATATGCAAACTCCACACAGAAATGCCAACGGACCCAGCCGAGACTCAAACCAGCAACCTTCTTGCTGTAAGGTGACAGTGCTAACCACTGAGCCACCTTGCTGCAAAAATAATATTTTATTTCATTTTTTAATCTTGTAAAATAGAAGTGGGAAAAAATAAGTGCTTGAATGTTTTGTTTAATGAATAAATCGCCAATGTTTTGGGATTTACCTCCAATAAAAGAGGCCTAACAATATGATTATATATAATATTAACCATCAATTTTCTGTCATAAAGAAATGACTAAAATATTTAAATATTGTCCGTTTTTTTTTTTTTTTTTTTTGCAGTTGTATTTCCTGATTTTGTTTTTATTATTAATCAGAAGCTCGTGACACACTCGTGGTGGTGAAGAATCAAGCAAAATCTACTGCGACGTGTTTAAGAAGCCGAGACGACTGGTTAAAAACACGTTTCCATCGAGCAGTCGCAGATGTCTATGAAAAAAAGAGATCCTGACACACAGCTGCTGCCCGAATCTGCCTTGAATCAACGGACGAACTGTGTCACACACTTCACACATTCCTTTCAAAGTCACTGTTATGCATGCAAACACTGTTTAATCATGACCAAATCCCCATTAGACAAGTACAATTTTTGCATTAAAAAAAATAAATGAATATATTTTATCTTATGTTTTTGTAGCGTTGGAGGACATGGAAATACTTGCGCAGGAGGCCCGGATGTCAGTTCCCCCTTATGCCCTTCACCGAATGGACCTTCAAGCAGCGTGACATTACTCTATCAATCTGTGTTTAAAGAGCAGTGTGTGTCCACAGTGCAGCATGTTAACAGGCATCTCTCTCTCTCTCTCTCTCTCTCTCTCTCTCTCTCGTTTCTTTCACGTTCATGTTCAGGCACATACAAAAACACACTTACATGCTCATCTACACTCACTGGCTACTTTATTAGGTACACCTTACTGGTACCGTGTTGAACCCCCTTTTGCCTTCAGAACTGCCTTAATCCTTCAAGGCATAGATTCATCAAGGTATTTGAAATATTCCTCAGAGATTTTGGTCCATATTGACAAGATAGTAGTTGCTGCAGATTTGTGGGCTGCACATCCATGATGCGAATCTCCCTTTCCACCACATCCCAAAGGTGCTCTGTTGGATTGAGATCTGGTGACTGTGGAGGCCATTCCAGTACAGTGAACTCATTGTCATGTTCAAGAAACCAGTCTGAGATGATTCGCGCTTTATGACATGACGCGTTATCCTGCTGGAAGTAGCCATCAGAAGATGGGTACACTGGTCAAAAAGGGATGGACATGGTCAGCAACAATACTCAGTTATACTGGATATTTTCTCCTTTTCGGAAAAATTCTCTGTATACCCAACCATGCCACATTCAAAATTGCTTAAATCACCTTTCTTCCCTGATCTGATGCATGGTTTGAACTGCAGCAGATTGTCTTGACCATGTCTACATGCCTAAATGCGAGTTGCTGCCATGTGATTGGCTGAAATTTGCGTTAACGAGCAGTTGGACTGGTGTACCTAATAAAGTGGCCATTGAGTGTTTTTATGCTTACATTGCCATTTAGTTGATGTCAAAATGATGAGGTCCCTGGCAAAATTTGTATTATTTTTTTCAAATATTTCTCAAGTGATGTTTAACAGTGGGTTGCATGATATTGGAAAAAACGTACATTACGATATTTAAATTTTCAGCAATTTATATTGCAATTTTTTACAAGATAACTTAATAATTTTAGATTGATTGGGATGATTTTGTAAGGGGGTGCATAACATATAATAAACAAATTACAAGCAGAGATAAATAAAGCAGAGCAAATATATAACTGAAGCACTTTAACAGTGTACAGGTACAGAAATAAAATAATCAAATGTACAATAAAGCTGTATATTCTTTATTGTGTGAATGATTAAATAGGATTAATCTTTGTTAAAGCTACAAACATAATAATTCCTTGTGCCCAAATGCTTTAAACTTGTTTAAAATGTTTACACTAGGCCTTAAAAACACAAGCAATTGATAAACTTTCACTTTATTATAGTTAAATTAAAATGACTCCAAAATTCTCGTGTTCTGAACTGTTGTACCTAGTCAGTTATATATTCCTGACTCCACATTGCACGTCCTGCTATGTGACTATTGTGTATTCACACATGCGATATCACTGCTAAAACAATATATTGTTCAGCTCTAGTTCTATTTTTTATGTTCTTGAAAGTCTAATTTCTTTTAGTTTGGCTGGTTTTAAATATTTTTAATACAATTTTAAGGTCAATATTATTATCACTCTTAAGATTTGTTCTGTCTACAGAACAAACCACTCTTATTCAATTACTTGCCTACATAATTATCCTAACCTGCCTAATTAACATAATAACCTAGTTAAGTGTTTAAATTGTAGCTTGTGTCTTGCAAAATAATACTGTATACTGTCATCATGACAAAGACAAAAGAATTTAGTTATTTAAGCTAAATATTTGTAAAAATTACAATTTTACAGTAAAGCTAATGACTTCAACTGTATATAATAATTCCTTACATTTATATAGCGCTTTTCTGGACACTCAAAGCGCTTTACAAATTTTTATACCACCAGTGTATATATATATATATATATATAAACACACACACTAAATTAAGGGTGTTTTCCAACGCAATCTCACCGCAATTTGTAACATTTTGATTTAGTTGCTAATTCGTATGAATTCGAGGGGTGGGGTTAGGTGCCACATCTCTTTTTAAAATGGTACATTTTCGTATGACTGAACCCGTACGAATTCGTACGAATTAGCCACTAAACTGACAAAACGTAAAATACTTGCGTTTCCTCGTGAGATCAGGCTGGTGTTTTCACACCTGTGTGGAAAAATATTTGTTGACAGCGCTTTACCAACAATTTTAAACAGAGAGAGAGAGAGAGAGAGCGCTTTACCTGATGGGTCGTTGGTAATATTTGATAATCATGTCGCAGTTTAGCTAAATTAATTTACACCTCCTCCTGAGGTGACTTGCGATGCGCTTTCGCAGCCACACTTCATTCTCAAAATGTATAGATTGTCTAAAGTGATGTATACAAACTATATAGTATACTATGACCAGGGATACAATCAGCCAGCGCAGTCGTCCCTTCATATAAAAAGCGACATTTTGTGTCTACCGATTTGTTTACTTGCGGGAGTTCCTATGGCATTTTCCTGCGTGTTAATTCTGACCAATCTAAAGCAGTTTAGGAAATACGTTCATCTGGCCAATGAGTGATGTGGATTTTGTCACATTATTGCATTTTGGTTCTTTTCAACTGGTATGGACCAAAGCAATCAGTGTGGTGCGAAAAGGACCCAAAAACGGCACAAAAAGGCTATAATGTATCATTTGTTGCCCTTGGTCCAGACCAAATGAACTGAATGAACTGAACCCCAGATGTGAAAGCACCTAACTTTCTTAACTTTCACCAGAAACCTAATGTACCCAAGACCACTTGTCAGATAGATTTTTCTGATTTTTTTGTTTTATTTTTATGTTTGTATTGTTTGGGTTTTTACCAAAATCTGGCTCAATTCCATGTTAACAGCTCCTTTAGAAATATTATTCCCAGGAAAAAACATGACGTGTTTAATACTACACATACAGTACACTGATGAACTGAAACATCATTGTATATGCATTAGACGTGCACTCCTCCGTTCTTCAAAAACTCGATATTTGTAAAAAGATCAATCAACAAAGTATTCCCTATTCCTCAGGTAATGAGCTGATCATATTAGGCTGCTCTTATTTATAAGCTCTAAATGCTTTAATGGGGTTGGCTGACCAACTGCTTTTCCATTAGTGTAAACATTAGGCAACAGGTCGATCCTCCACTCATTAGCCATTACCCTCAAGTCATTAACTCCAGCAGTCGATCACAATGGTGCAGAGTTCAAGTAAACACACACCATCTCACACTGAGGAATCTTAATTAGCGCACACCTACAGGGCACTAACAGGACAGTTACAGGATACTATTTCACACTACTCGCATTAATCACAATAAACAGATATTGTTTGTGAATGTGCAAGACATTTGATGGTATACAAGAGTGATAGAGTGTAGTAAAGTTAGCCATTTGCACTCCAAACAGTGAATTTATGATTACAAATGAACAGTTTGTTTTCAGGGATGTTTAGGGTGTGAATTACAGGGGGGTAAAGCAAGGATTGGTACCCCTACTCTTGAACTCCCTCTTGATCCCCCCTGAAGGACGTCAAGACAAGATGTATAAGGGGTCCATGCTTTAATAGTGAAAAACAGTTTTCTCTAGTCTGTATCTGTAATTAAAATAATAATAATTAACATAAAAGATAATACAAATTTGAGGGTGACGCAGAGGCGCAGTGGGTAGCGATGTTGCCTCACAGCAAGAAAGTCGCTGGTTCGAGTCCCGGCTGGGTCAGATAGCATTTCTGTGTGGAGTTTGCATGTTCTTCCTGCGTTCGTGTGGGTTTCCTCCTGGTGCTCTGGTTTCCCCCACAAGTCCAAAGACATATGGTACAGGTGAATAGGGTAAGCTAAATTGTCCGTAGTGTATGAGTGTGAATGAGAGTGTATGGGTGTTTCCCAGTGATTGGTTGTGGCTGGAAGGGAATCCGCTGCATAAAACATATGCTGGATAAGTTGGTGGTTCATTCTGCTGTGGCGACCCCAGATTAATAAAGGGACTAAGCTGAAAAGAAAATGAATGAATACAAATTTGACCACCCCTATAATAGTTCATACCAATCTTTCTTGCAAAACAGGCGTTTGTATCTACATACAGTTGAAGTCAGAATTATTAACCCCTCTGAATTATTAGCCCCCTGTTTATTCTGTTTAACGAAGAAAAGATTTTTTCAACACATTTCTAAACATAATATTTTTAATAACTCATTTCTTATAACTGATTTCTTTAATCTTTGCCATGATGACAGTAAATAATATTTTACTAGATATTTTTCAAGACACTTCTAAACAGCTTAAAGTGACATTTAAAGGCTTAACTGTGTTATTTAGGTTAACTAGGCAGGTTAGGGTAATTAGGCAAGTTATTGTATAATGATGGTCTGTTCTGTAGACTATCGGGAAAAAAATTATCTTAAAGGGGCTTATAATATTGACCTCAAAATGGATTTAAAAAATTTAAAACTGTTTTTATTCTTGTTAAATAAAATAAATAAGGCTTTCTTCAGAAGAAATAAAACAGTATCAGACATACTGAGAAAATTTCCTTGCTCTGTTAAACATAATTTAAGATATATTTAAAAAATAAATTTATTCAAAGGGGGCCTAATTATTTTTACTTCAACTGTATAACCTAAATGTAAAGTAAATTAGACTCGTAGTTTGAAACAGCTAACATTTTTAGAGGTTACTGAAGATCAAAGTAAATCAATTATCCCTTAAAACACTGAATGCTTAAATAGGTTTTATTAATGAATTATTTGTCAGTTAATTAAAAACACAAATTTGACTCACTGGTGCATGCATTACATGTACTAACGTTACCGAAAAATGTATCTCCCCCAAGCATCAATGTATAATTCACATGTCTTTGGACTTGTGGGGGAAACTGGAGAATCCGGAGGAAACCCACGTGAACACAGGGAGAACATGCAAACTCCACAAAGAAATGCCAACTGATTCAGCCGAGGCTCGAAACAGCGACCTTGCTACCCACTGCACAGCCTTAAAATTATTTAATACATTTTAAAATGCTTATAATCAGATTACATATATTCTTTTGGAATACATAAATACATAGTATTGGCACAAACATAATTTAATGATTGTCCCTAAATATTTTCTCCCTTTCTTAAACTCCTGTGTGTCCTACTTGTTTTGATCTGAATATTCACAATATAGAATGGTTATTTAAATGTCATGTAAATAAATATGGGAAAAAAGCACCTCGACCATGAGTGAAACAAATAATAATGTAAACATTGGTGACTTAGATTACATGGTGATTTGGACAAAAAATATATTTATAATTCAAACCTGTGAGATTTGGGCATGCAATGTCATGGATGCTCTCATGTTTCTTCGTGATTGTTCAGGGAATCACAGTTGTTTCCAAAACGATCTCAAAAGTCAGCCAATCCCCTGTAAAATATAAAAAAGGTAAACAAAAAAGTTAATTTAACAGCACATTCAAATGTTCACAGTCCTCGGATGTTGATTAATGGTCACTCACATTGACGTGCGAGTATGCAAAACATTTCAAATATTTTTATTTGTAGTGTTTATATAATTTATTTTAGTTTTACAAATAATGTAATTTACTATTTTTGTCAACTTAGAAACTCATCACACTTCATAGGTGAAGGAAACATATCATGAAAATCTGATTTTCTCAGCGTTTAAGTGCTATGATTGGTGCATGGTGCATCCACTAACACAGAAAACGTTTTTGCAACTTTTTGGTAACCTTTCTTTGCTCCCATATGACGCAGAAAGGGAATCAATATTATATTTTATCACCCCTTAATCTGTACATTTCCATCCTGGCTTTCCAGTAGTTGAATTTTATTTTTAAAGGAAATTTGCTGATGAAATCTTGATGAAGTGTTACATATTGGGGCGAAATATATTTTTGAATGTTTCCAGATATACTTTACCAATGTGCTTGTTAACATGCTGTACTGTTAATGTTACCATGGTCTGAGGCCTGTTGCACAAAAACAAGTTGAACAAACTTCGGGTTGAATAGTAGAGCTGCGGCCGAAACCGCCTACTACTCAGTAGGTACTACATTTGAATTTAAACGTACTACTCGGCTGTTAGAAAAGTTTGTCTTGGTCAATTTGTCTTGGTCATGTGTCTTGTCTTGGTCATGTGACCTTCCTGCTGCGTCAGTTGCGTCACTTCACTCCCATTCATGAATTCTCTCACAGGGCATCATGGGATAGTGCAGCATGCATGGGATGCACACTTCAGAATCTCTCCGGAAGTAGTAAGTCATCCGAGTACTTCTCGCATAATGATTTTAGAATTCTATGAATTCGGACATACTACTCTGCTTGCATACTGATTTTAGCGTAGGCATGGGCCGATATAAGATTCTGACGATATTAAAACCTTGGATAAAAATATCACGGTTTTACGGTATTGTGATAACTGCTCTAAAATATATTATTTTTAAAGGTCTGGGTAAAAAACTAAAAAACCCCCCCCCCCCCATTGAACACAATATGTTTAATTTTGAGAATCATTTAAAATATTTTGGAATAGTAAACATGTAAAGGCTCGCACACACCGGGATGCTTTTTGTTTGCGTTTATCGTCAGCGTTTTCTGGATTTAAACCCAAGCGATTTTCACAGGCGTCGAGCAGAAAAGTCTGCAAAAATCATTCCTTGACATTAGATGGCGCTACACAACTTTAAGCTCCTGACACCCGCTTGTAACACAGAGGAAAAAAGACAAAGTTGACGCTTGTTGTTATGGATGGTTCAAGTAGCAGTTTCAGCTCTAGCGATGAAGAAATGATTATTGTTCACCAGTGCAATAAGCAGCTCCACGTTCATCACGCCTCTGGGCATCTTCTTCAATGTGCGCATGCATTGACAGTGTTGCGTTTGAGCGCCTCCAAGTGCTGTTTACTGTAACTTCAGCAGCTCCGTGCACATCAACAAAAGTGCCAATCTGATTGGTGGAGGTTTTGACGCTGTGCGTCAAAATAAAAAAAATGAGCATGTGGCGTTTTTTTTTAAATTATGCTTTTGCGCCTGGCGTTTTGCGTGTTGGTGTGCACGATGACATTGACGCCCTTTATTTAGTCATGAGGCGTTATACGTCAATGGAAAACGTGAGCAAAAAACGTCTCGTGTGCACGGGCCTTAAGACTGAATAATAAAAATGAATCATTGACTTCTGCTGTCTTCATTAGTTTCAAAAACACTAAATTCTTAATAATTTAAAACGCCATCTTTGGATATCTTTTCTGCTGGAGATACTGTTAAAAAAACATAAAAAAAAAAATCTTACACATACCTTAGGAACAGCATTACAGAAAATGTTGGCTGTTTTAAAACCTTGACTTTTCCAAACCGCGATATACCTTGAAAACAGTTATCGTCCCATGCCTATTTTAGCGTACTATATAGTATGGAAGCAAGCTGTTTTGGACGCAGCCTAAGTTTTAGGTTGACAATACCGAACAAATACAACCTTCAACCAAGAACAGGTTAAGTGGTTTGTTTATTAGCTCTGGACTGCATGCACTTAAAAGGGTGACACGTGCAGCAAACAACCAATCATACAAACACCAGAGGGTCAGTTTGATTCATTTCTCTACAATTCCCTCCTCTGTTGAAGATGAAGAGATATCATGTCAGAAATATAATGACTTTAAATTCATTTACAAGGCACTGCTGATGCAGCAAGTTTAAGAAGGCAACTTCAAGAAAATATTATTATGTCCGTGCAAATCAATCAACTGATTTTACTAATGTAGGTTTACAAATAGCTCATAAGAAACTCATTTTAAATGCAGTATATAATAAAGCAAATAGATACTAATATCGAAATACTAAATAGATACTCGACTAATGTCAATTTGAAAGATTTTTATATATAATATAAATAAATTATTGGATAATAATTTATTAAACAAATTATAAATTAATAAAACAAAATTTTTGCATCAGATATTGGTCACTTAGACTAAGTTACCATGGCAACAAAACACGATGAAAAACCAACACACCTTCATACTAAACGTGAACCTTACCTGGGTACAAACCCAAACTCACAGCTCCGTTTATCTGTTTAACATTATTCAGAAAGCCCTGACACTGAGCGTAATTTATAAACACATCTTTGCTATGCACTATATAATTGGGTGATGATCTTTATACATTTTCTGAGACGAAAATTGTACTAACAATGTAATGCTTATTTGAAGAAGCAGCTAATTTTGTTGCGATGTATGAGTGTTAACAACAGAGCAGTAACACGCTAACGTTTGATTAGCCAAATCAACCGTTACTCTCTACAACATCGCCAGGCCTACATAAACGTATCCACTAACCGTAAATGTCATGGTTCAGTGTAGAAGTTGTTAGTTCTTCCTCTCCATCATTATTTGACTCTGGCTTGAACAGGTAAGATCCATCATTGGTCGTTACTGACATTAAGAATTGTTTGTTTGATTGTTTATGGAGACTGTGTGATCGGTTAATGGCTCCGCCCTCTTTTGAAAAGCAGCAGTTTATTTGCACTTAAAGAGACACACACTGTTAATCTGAATACCTTACGTGAAAATAATAACGTAGACTAGAGAATATGTTACCAACTAAAATGTTCATAATTTAATCTGTAATTATTAGCATACTACAGTTTCAGAAATAATCTAACCATCACTGTAAACATCTTGCATACAGTTTTCATTTTACACTCTTAAACATGCTCAGTTGCTGCTGGGTCAATTATGGACAAACATATTAGGTAAAAATGTAATTGTAAATGTAAAAAAAATTTTTTTTTGAATCTGATTTACTGAAAATGTTATCAACTGAGTTGTTTACGATAAGTAAAAACTGAGATTGATATCAAACTCATTTTTTCTTTGCATATAGTTGAACTATAAAGAATTCATATTCATATAAAAGTAAAGCATTTTTGTCTATAAGCATTGCTGTCTATAGACATTGCTGTCAGTCCATATGGCTCTAAATGGGGACGGGCTGAATTTATATTTTAATGTAACTTTTTGTTTGTTTGTTTGTTTGTTTGTTTGTTATGTTGCTAAACTATAAAAAGCTAATGGAAATGAAATGTTTCAATGAAATGAATTATAAAGACATGAGCTATAGGTCAAATGGCAATTGTAATATAATATACACTCATCTGCCACTTTATTAGGTAAACCTTACTAGTACTGGGTTGGACCCCCTTTTGCCTTCAGAACTGCCTTAATCCTTCGTGGCATTGATTCAACAAGGTACTGGAAATATTCTTCAGAGATTTTGGTCCATATTGACATGATAGCATCACGCAGTCCATGATGCGAATCTCCCGTTCCACCACATCCCAAAAGTGCTCAATTGGATTGAGATCTGGTGATTGTGGAGGCCATTTCAGTACAGTGAACTCATTGTCATGTTCAAGAAACCAGTCGGAGATGTTTCGTGTTTTTTGACATGGTGCGTCATCTTGCCATCAGAAGATGGGTACACTGTGGTCATTAAGGGATGGACATGGACAGCAACAATACTCAGGTAGGCTGTAGTGTTGACACGATGCTCAATGGGCCCAAAATGTGCCAAGAAAATATGCCTTACACCATTACACCACCACCAGCAGCCTAAACCTGAAACAAGGCAAGATGGATCCATGCTTTCATGTCACCCTACCATCCGAATGTTGCAGCAAAATTTGAGACTCATCAAACCAGGCAACGTTTTTCTAATCTTACTGTCCAATTGTATTGAGCCTGTGCAAATTGTAGCCTCAGTTTCCTGTTCTTAGCTGACAGTAGTGGCACCCGGTGTGGTTTTCTGCTGCTGTAGCCCATCCGCCTCAAGGTTGGATGTGTTGTGCATTCAGAGATGCTCTTCTGCATACCTCAGTTGTAACGAGTGGTTACTTGAGTTGCTGTCGCCTTTCTATCAGCTTAAAGTCTGGTCATTCTTCTCTGACCTCTGGCATCAACAAGACATTTGCACCCACAGAAATGCCACTCACTGGATACTTTCTCTTATATGGACTATTCTCCGTAAACCCTACAGATTGTTGTGCCTGAAAATCCCCTAAGATCAGCAGTTTCTGAAATACTCAGACCAGCGTCTGGCACCAACAACCATGCCACAGTCAAAGTTACTTAAATCACCTTTCTTCCCCATTCTGATGCTCGGTTTGAACTGCAGCAGATTGTCTTAACCATGTCTACATGCCTAAATGCACTGAGTTGCTGCCATGTGATTGTCTGTTTAGAAATTTGTGTTAACTAGCTGTTGGACATGTGTACATAATTAAGTGGCCGGTGAATGTAGTTTGATATGTTTACCTTTGGCCCACGGCTCTCAATGATATTTGATTTTTGGTCCTTCATACATAAGGTTTGGGCACCCCTGCACTAGTGGAAATATAATCAACTATACAATAAAATATTGCAGTTAATGACAACATTATTACAGTTAATATACAGTTTTAAATTAGAAATGGACTTTTAACTAAGTCAGTTTGTGTGCACTTAGTCTCAGATCAGAGGCAGGAAAATAATGATGAAATGCCAGTGTATTTTTCATGTAACAGTTATTTTGTCATTTACACCTTGTAGTGCACTGTTCTAACATCCGAAATGCCTGAACGCTTCATCACATATTACGATGTGAAAAAAACAAACAAACACATAAATAGATTAAACAGAATCTGTCATACACCAGGGATCGTCCTGAGAGATGCTGGAAAGCAGCAAACCTGCTTGAGAATATTTGCAAAGGTAAACCCAGAGGAATAAGCAAGGCGACATGGGAGACACTAGAAAAAAAGCAAAGTGAAGCAAAAAACAATGTGGGGTCTGGAAACACAGATGTTCGGAGACACTTACACAGACTCGAGGGCTGTGCAGAAACTCCCTGCCAGATGTGGATGCACACCACGTAATTTCACAAAAACTAACTCCACTCAGTCAACGTGAACCGACGAGTAGCCGCTCACTCATGTGCTTCAAACTACATAATATTCCCAAACAGTGGAAGACACATTCAGGGATAATGTCACATCAGAAGTTGGTGACAGCGCCGAAGAGAAATGCTATCATCAGAGAGCTCTCGTTCTTATCAAAACTGCTTTCATGGTTTCTCTCATTTCATGATTTCTCTCATTTTTTCCCAGCAAGATTATTTTAATAGCAAAAGGTCATTTACAAGTATGTGCCCATTCAGAAGTCCAGTACATAAATGCACATTACACACATATATTTTATATGCATGACTGTATATGAACACATATATAACATACCTAAATATATGCATATACATTCTAGGATCACATACATTATATATAACTAATACATTTGAGCATATGCAGAATAGATAAAATAAACAAATTGTTTTGTGGTTTTCAGTGTAGTCATAGTATTCAGGTACAGAAATTGAATATTCAAATGTAAAATAACACTACTACGTATTTACTGCACTCAAAAAAGACCTTTGCTGCTTGTTCAAACTATTTAAAATGTTGAAATAATGCAATTCTTATGTTTTGGGGGGGCAAATGAATTGTTTTAAGTTCTAGCCACTTAAATTTGTAAAAGCTAATGAAGTAGCCTTAATTCCTTTGTGTTGGGACAACCTGAAGTAATTGGGTGGAATATACATATATGAACATATATTTGAAATTCCAATGGTTAAAATAAATATAAAGTAGCCATTTTTGTAATATTTTGAAATATATGTTGCACACATGACATTTTATATTTGTGAAATCCAAATATGGTCATGTATGTCATATATCTAAGCCATATAATCATTATATTTCAAATTCAATTCAGTGCTCATCAACTGATGAAGAGGTCAAGGAGTTCAAACTAAAATAAAAACACTATCGCATGTCTTTGGAAATTGGAGCATCTGGAAGAAACCCACAAGAACAAAGAGAGAACATGCAATCACCACACAGAAATGTCTCCTGGCCCAGTTGGGACTTGAACCAGCGACCTTCTTGCTGTAAGCCAGCAGTGTTAACCACTGAGCCACAGCTATCCAGAAGGGTCAACATACTGCAGGTTTAAGATCCAACCAGTTTCAACATATTCATCTAGAAGTTTCAGTGAGTCCTACGACCTTGATTAGTTACAGTATAACTACAGTATAGGAGCTAAACTTGTATTATAAGTGGCCCTTCAACACTAGGTTTTAACACCTCTGCCTTTGTCCATGCATCTTTAACAATAAATATTCCAAATTAGAACCGCAGACTAAATGTTCAACAATGCCAACTGTTATGGGCTCCTTAAAGAGAACTCATATAAATAAGTTAGAATTAGATTTTTTTAAATTAACCAATGTTAACCTAATGATTGGGTTTGTCCATATTTGACCCAAATTTGTGTTGAAATAATCCCAACATAGGTTGAGATCTTGAATTGTGTAGCCAGAGGTACGTCTAGCTGCATTTCGTCTTTAAAACAAACGCGGTATGATGTCATTTCCATATGAGCGGCTTTTCCACTGTTACCAGATTGTCTGGTGGCTCACCACGTACAAGTATTTAACAGGGTGAGAATGTGGTAAAATCTGAAAACGTGGTAAAAATTAGGCTGCCACAAGGGCATTTCTTTTTCTGGGTTGCTTTTGAAAACACTATAGATCGGGTTTAGGGAAGTGGGTGTATGGGTCAATAGGTGCTTTTAAAAACACTATCGGTTGCATTTAGGGGAGGAGGAGGGTGGGTCAGTTGACAGCAGTCTCTGGTGGATTTACGAGAAAACAGAATGACAGTCACGAGAGAAATTTGAGATCACAAAAAGCGTACACATCGGCCTCAGAAAGCTTAAAAACTGCAAAAAAACATACCTCCTGGGATGTATTTTGTGCTCTCTAGAAATGTATATAGGGGTACGTTTTCAAAATGAGCCTGGGTTGCATAATCCAGCATATTTAAGGGTGACACACCAGGCGAGTACATGACAGTTGAAATTATTGTGCACATTCGCATGCTATTTAAAATGAAACTAATCAGAAGGCGCTCAGTGGCGCGGCAGAAATATGAACAGTGTCCTGAGTAGTGGCTGGGCGCCATGGACTTGCGGCGCCGGTGTGTGTACCCTGATAGAAACCTATGTTTAGAATTCTGAAATGCATGGCGCATCGCCGAGCGGTGCTTCTGGTGTGCAACCTGCTTTAGTCTATAATAATTTTTTAACAACAATAATCTCACTATTTTCATTCCTTGTTTTCATTTTAAGAGTCAATGAATGAATGAATGAATGAATCAATCAATCAATCAACAAAGAATATATCTTGAAAAATGCTGGTTGATGGCACCCATTGGCCTCCAAAGTAGGATAAAGAATTACAATGAATGTCAATGGGTACCGTCAACCAGCATTCTTCAAAGTATCTTCTTTTGTGTTCAACAGAAAAATAGTTTTTTAGCAAGTAAAGGCTTAGTAAATTATGACAGATTTCATTTTTGGGTGAACTATCCCTCGTAAAACTAATTAAATATTAATAACATTTTATCAAATAAAAAAACACCTATTCGTAGGCCTGTGTCCTCATTGATGACTACGTAAAATAAATATTTTCTTTGATCTTGATAGGACTGAACGCTCCAGAAGCAGACAGCGTAATTATTCATCTGATGTGCACACATTCACCTGATGCAAACTAATCGAGTGCTGTTTTCATGTCTAAGCCTGACTAAGTAAACAGGTCTTGATTGGATTGCAAAGGATTTGAACGGGCCACAGAATCACTATTGATTTTTTTCTAAAACAATCAGCGAAGAGGTTCGATGAAAGTTGCCTAATTAAAAAAAAAAGAATAAATAAAACATTTGATCACTTAGGAAGGAAGTTTGTCTGAAATGGGGCTGCACCATATATCGTTTTAGCATCGATACTGCAATGTGTGTATCTACAATAATCGCAGGGTATGCAATGTTTAGTTGGGATTATAGTTGACCAGAAGCCACAGTTTAAAACTTTTGTGAAGTTTGTGGAGCTACTGCAGAGGTTAAATATAATGGAGTAAAAGTTTATAATTTGCACACATTTTTAGGATTTTAAGGTTTAAAACATTCAGGAACAAGAAAGTTTAGTAGTGTTTAGCACTTTCACCTTACAGCAAAAAGGTTGCTGGTTTGCATTTGTGTGTGGAGTTTGTATATTCTCCCCGTGTTTGTGTGGGTTTCCTCCGGGTGTTCCGGTTTCCCCCACAGTCCAAAGACATGTGCTATATGTGAATTGAAGAAACTAAATTGGCTGTAGTGTATGAGTGTGTGTGAATGTGGGAGTGTATAAGTGTTTCCGAGTACTGGTTTGCGGCTGGAAGGACATCTGCTGACATATGTCAGAATAGTTGGCGGTTCATTCTGCTGTGGCAACCTCTGAAACAGAGACTAAGCTGAAGTAAAATGAATTAATAAATAAACTGTAATAAAGAATAATTTAATTGAATTTTTATTTACACTGTAAACAATGTTGGTTTCCACAATTTCTTTATCTTTTCCCAACACAAATCAATTAGGGTAATTGATTCTTTTTTTACAAATTTAAGGGGGTTGAACATAAAACTATTAAGTTTCCAAAAAAAAAGTAATTATCTGAGTGCAGTAAATACTTTGCAGTGTTTTTTTTACATTTAAATATTCAATCTCTGTACCTAAATACTATTTAATCACAATGAAATCCACAAAGCACAGATCTTTGCTTTACTTTTATCTTTCCTTTGTTGTATTTGTTGAAGCTTGCAATTTGTTTATTACATTTTATGCATGATTCAAAATGAATCAATTATTTTCAAATAGCACTATTTTCATTTTTATTCTTTTATAAAAAACAATATATCTTAAGTAATGTTTAACGAAGAAAGGACATTTTCACAAAATTTACTATAATATATTTTAAATTTCTTAAAAAAAGGATTTTTAGTTTTTCTAATAGAATTTTTAATGTCAATATAATTAGCCTCCCCTTAAAGGGTACCTATTTTACCTCTTTTACAAGATTTTTACAGCATCTATAATGTAATTTAGTAAGATAAGACTTAAGACAAAATTTCTTCAGCTCAAAATACCCATCAGATTATTAATTATGTAATGTAGAATCTGCCCATTTTGGTGTCTGAGGACAATGTAGCCAGCTTTAAATCCAAATGAGTTGCTTTTCCCCACCCACTGCTCCAATGTGCGTGTCTGCCATCAGTGTTAGAGACAGACACGGATGAAGCTGAAAAACAGCTCACTAGTCAAACATAACAAGTAAGTTTATTTGATGTATTTGTGGGGAGTCTATTTAAGCCTTTTTGACACACCCACACACACATATGCTGGCCATGGTAATTATAGCGGTTAAGAATTACACTGTGATTTTACTGTCTTTATCACAAACATGCTCTGTTTTTAAAACATTTTTAACTTATAAAATTAATTATTGAGGTGCAGCTGACCACTGAGAGTTGTAACATATGTTTTAATCCCAGTTTCCTAGCAAAAAATGTTCTGTGGACACGCATATACATGTTATTTGGGAGACATGGCATCTGTCAATCAATTTGGTGTGCGGGGGAAAATCACATTTCTAAGTCATATTGCGGTGGGCCTCAAAATCATTGAGATTTGGATCCTATTTTAACCTCAGGAAGTTTTAAAAAAGAGACTTGTTGTGTTTCTATCACTCCAATACACATAGTTCTGTCCAAACAGCTTGCAAAAGTTGCTTTTCATCATAGGCTCCCTTTAAGAAATTATTTTTTGGATTGGCTTCAGTGTTCTCCAACGCGCCTGTTTAACCATTTAACCTTTAAACTGCATTATAAATGGAATGGTAACTTATAAAATAACTAGTAAAATATTATGAACTGTCATTACAATGTTTATTAAAACTATTATTTTTTTTTAAAGTTAGACGGAAAAAAACTCTGTTAAACAGCATTTTCAAAATGCATTAAAAATAAATGGAATTTAACAGGAGGGTGAATAATTTTGACTTCTGTATATCGCAATAATTTTGACTTCTGTATATCGCAATAATTTTGACTTCTGTATATTGCAATAATTTTGACTTCTGTATATCGCAATAATTTTGACTTCTGTATATTGCAATAATTTTGACTTCTGTATATCGCAATAATTTTGACTTCTGTATGTCGCAATATATAGTGCAAAAAAAAAACAAACATCGCAGATTTCATCAGATTTTTCCGATATCATGCAGCTCTAGTCTGAAATAGGCCGGCGTGTTTGTTGTGCAGCCTCACATGTGATGTCTGAGGGCTGTGAAAGAGTGTGTGAATATCAGTTTGCCGCACAATGAGTGTGTGTCTGTGTGGCATTAAGATACATCTGCATCGGTTTAACCCATTGGGAGCGTTTCTCAGCAAGTAGCTGTGCTTTCAGCCCCGGGTCGGCACAAATCATCTGGACAGGCCGGAGCGTGAAATCTGTCCAGACCTGTTTTCCAGCACTCTCTGCCCTCTGCAGGCCTACAGAAACGGCTCTGCTGTCTGATCGCCTTTGCATTTAGTCTATGTTGTTGATGTTGTTTGTCTCGCAGGCATGTCTGATCAGAAAGATGTTCTTGTCATCTGCTCAAAAGGATATATAGAAGACTGGATTCAGCATCTGATGTAGTTTTAGGCTGGTACTGATGTTTATCAGGTTTTAAACAGTTAAAAATAAGGTGTTTTACAAAGGTAATGCCATTTTTAATTTCCTAAAAAACCTTTAAAATACAAAAGCGCGCGCGCGCGCGTGCGTGCGTGCGTGCGTGCGTGTGTGTGTGTGTGTGTGTGTGCGTGACATTTTATTAATCTGAAGAAGAATTTATATTTGTAAAAGTGCAATGTGTTTTGCACACATTGAAAGTGTAATTACAAAATATCTGATTTAAATATGTAAATTAGTTTGAATATGTTGGTTTAATAATTAAAACAATAATTATGAAAATATATAATTTCTACCAACATGAATATGTTTTCTTATTTATGCCATTTATTTTAAAATAAACATTTCAATATTTAATACATGCAATATAAACAAGAATGAATTAATAAATATTATAGTTATATAAAGAAATAAGAATACAAATTGTTATGATATTATTTAATATATTAAACATGTCATTTAAAATGTATCCAATAAAACAAGAAAATATATTTAATTAAAGCTTTTAAATATCTTCAATGTTTTCTGGATTAAGTGTAAATAACATGTTAAATAAACTAAATTTAATTAAATATGTTGATTTAACAATTAAAACAATGATTATTAAAATATAAACTTTCTATCAGTATAAAAATATTTGACTGTTTATGCCATTTATTTTAAAACAAACATTTCAATATTTAATACATGCGACATAAACAAGAATGAATTGATAAATATTACAGTTATATAAAAAATAAGAATACAAATTATGATATGAAGGTATTTCACATGTCATTTAAACTTAATCCAGAAAACAAAAAATGATAAGTCCAGATACAAAAACCTCTAAGGGTCGTCTGAAATTTCCATCGAAAAAAAAAAATGTTCAGCCTCCTTTATTTATGTTGAGTTATTTCACCCTAAAGACCACAAAAAAGAGTTTATTCTATTGCATGATATTGATATAACTGAACCTATACAAAGGAGCCGGATAAAAATACTCAGTTTAGAAGAAAAATTCAGGTGACATTTAGATGTTTTTGCATTTAAGCTCTTTAAATAGGTTTAATTTAAGCTTTTAAATCATTCATTGTTTTCTGGATTAAGTGTAAATTAAATGTTTAATTAACTAACCATAATTAAATATGTTGGTGTAATAATTAAAACAATGATTATTAAAATATAAACTTTCTATCACTGTAAAAATATTTGACTATTTATGCCAATTATTTTAAAATAAACATTTCAATATTTTATACATGCGATATAAACAAGAATGAAATGACAACTGTTTTAGTAATATAAAAATTAAGAAGACAATTTTTATGACAGTATTTAATTTATTAAACATGTTATTTATAATTAATCCAGAAAACAAAATATATGCTTAAAGTTTTTAATTTATTATCTTTATTGTTCAGTGTCTTAATAACATGTTTAACAAATTAAATGTAATCAAATTGAATATATTTATTGATATAATTTGTTTCTAACTAAACAAACAAACAAAACTCAATAAAATGCATAAAATAAGCTATCTTAATTATTGATAATTGTCATTTAAAAATAATAATTTCAATGAGTGTAGAAAAATAATAATTCATATACTTTACTCTTTTTCTGAAATTTAATAAATATATTTAATTTAAATATATTTAATATAAAGAAATAGTTAAATAATTTGAATTAATCGGAAAACAACAACAAATAAATGTAGAATTACTTTAAACGTTTAATGCCATTTATTAAAATGGATCATACTATTATTGTTTGTTTGCTTTATTTACGTAGTACATTTAAAAACAACAGATGCTGACCAAAGTGCATTACAAAACAACCAACATACAAAATCTTTACTTTATATATATATATATATAAATATATATATATATATATTTGTATATAGATATATATATATATATATATATATAAACAAAATATGTAAAACAGATTAAAATTAATTAATTACATACCAATTATTTAAACAAATTAAATATTTGTTAAGGCATTATGGTGGAGCAGTGGGTAGCATGAATGCCTCACAGTAAGAAGGCTGCTGGTTCGAACCCTGGCTGGGTCAGTTGGCATTTCTGTGTGGAGTTTGCATGTTCTCCCTGTATTGGCGTAGGTTTCTTCCGGGTGCTCTGGTTCCCTCCAGTCCAAAGACATGCGCTATAGGTGAATTGAATAAACTAAAGTGTCTGTAGTGTATGTGTGTGAATGCAAGAGTGTATGGGTGTTTCCCAGTATTGGGTTGCAGCTGGAAGGGCATCCACTGTGTAAAACATATGCTAGATAAGTTGGCGGTTCATTCCGCTGTGGTAACGCCTAATTAATAAAGGGACTAAGCCGAAAAAAAAATGAATGAAAATATTTGTTAACCCCTTAATTAATTACATTTTTATTGTTCATTATTAAATTATATCTAATATATAAATATATATATATAATTATGGGCAGCACGGTGTCACAGTGGGTAGTACAATAAAGTTGCTGGTTCGAGTCCTAGCTGGGCCAGTTGGCATATCTGTGTGGAGTCTGCATGTTCTCCCCGTGTTGGAGTGGGTTTCCTCTGGGTGTTCTGGTTTCCCCCACAGTCCAAAGACATGTGCTATAGGTGAATTGGGTAAGCTAAATTGTCCATATAGTGTATGTGTGTGAATGAATGTGTATGGATGTTTCCCAGTGATGGGTTGCAGCTGGAAGGGCATCCACTGCGTAAAACATATGCTGGATAAGTTGGCGGTTCATTCCGCTGTGAACCCCAGATTAAGAAAGGGACTAAGCCAAAAAGAAAACGAATAAATGAATGAATATATAATTATATAAATGAAATATTAACTATATATAGCATTATTAGTAAATTGTCTTAAATAAAAGAAACACATTCATAAATAAACATAAACCATTTATCTAGAATGCAACATAATTTAATAAATATGAAAATATTAAAATATTGATTACAAAATAAATAGCTCTAATAAATATATGTAAAAAAATATTGCAATATAAATAACGGTCATAAATATTCTAAAATGTAAACAAACAATCTAGAATATAATCTGCACTTGTGCCCTATACTCCCAACAGACAGGACTCCTAGCATTCCTATCAAACTCTGACACCTTGAGCTCCAACATGCAGTGCGCAACAGCAATCAATTACACACAAGCATTTAATCCTCTCATAATCCATGGTGTTAGTGTGGTATTAGATCCCACAGTAGAGACTAGACATGGCTGCTCCCCAGAGTCTCTTTCCATTGACAGCATCTACTTCAGCTTCCCTCGAACCCTCACTGGAGACCACAGGGAGACCCGACTGTGGGTCACTGGGTCAGAGGTTAAGCACGAGGACAAACCGAGGACCACATTATACCACCATGACTGGGAAGTGGTGCTTTCGTTAGACACTAAATGTTATTTTTGAGCGTTTACCCATTCAGCTACATGAGTCTACACGATTAAGGCCTGGGATCTCATTTATAAAACTTTCCATAGAGCCCTTCCTGAAAGTGAACATATGCCCGAATACACTATTTTAAGTTTATTTATTAATGATTATGGCTCATGTGATGATTTAAAGTGGTTCAGTTAAGTCAATGTTTAAGTTAAATGTGTTTACTTGGGGTGCAGTGGGTAGCGCTGTCACTTCACAGCAAGACGGTCACTGGCTCGAGTCCCGGCTGGGTTGGTTGGCATTTCTGTGTGGAGTTTGCATGTTCTCCCTATGTTCGGTGGGTTTCCTCCGGGTGCTCCAGTTTCCCCCACAGTCTAAAGACATGCGCTATAGGTGAATTGGGTAAGCTAAATTGGCCGTGGTGTATGTGTGTGAATGCAAGAGTGTATGGGTGTTTCCCAGTGATGGGTTGCAGCTGGAAGGGCATCTGCTGCGTAAAACATATGCTGAAATAGTTGGCGGTTCATTCCACTGTGGTGACACCTGATTAATATAGGGACTAAGCCCAAAGACGTGCTATAGGTGAATTGGATGAACTAAATTGGCTGTAGTGTATGAGTGTGTGTATGAATGTCAGAGTGTATGGGTGTTTCTTAGTACTGGGTTACGGCTGGAAGGGCATCTGCTGCGTAAAACATATGCTGAAATAGTTGGCAGTTCATTCCACTGTGGCGACCCCTGATAAATAAGGTACTAAGCTGTAGGAAAGTTGTTTTGTGCAAACATGAACAATTTTTGCAGGTAGAAATTTAATTTGTCATGGGTTGTTAAAAGGGGAAAAAAACGTATTTTATTTTGTAGTGTTGCATGATATATTAATAAAAGAAATGATATTGGCTTTTTTTTTTTTTAAGTGGAGGAGCCACTTTATGTCCCAGCATGTCTTCATGCTCAAGTTGCAGTTTAATATCATGGAGGAAACCCACGCGAACGCAGGGAGAACATGCAAACTCCACACAGAATCGCCAACTGACCCAGCTGAGGCTCGAACCAGCGACCTTCTTGCTGTAAGGCGACAGCACTACCTACTGCGCCAGTGCATTGCCACTCAATTATGTTATATTATATAATCATTCATTCATTCATTTTCTTTTCAGCTTAGTCCCTTTATTAATCCGGGGTCGCCACAGCGGAATGAACCGCCAACTCATCCAGCACGATTTTACGCAGCGGATGCCCTTCCAGCCGCAACCCATCTTTGGGAAACATCCACACACACTCATTCACACTCATACACTACGGACAATTTAGCTTACCCAATTCACCTGTACTGCATGTCTTTGGACTGTGGGGGAAACCGGAGCACCCGGAGGAAACCCACGCGAGCGCAGGGAGAACATGCAAACTCCACACAGAAACGCCAACTGACCCAGCCGAGGCTCGAACCAGCGACCTTCTTGCTGTGAGGCGACAGCACTACCTACTGCGCCACTGCGTCGCCCTATATTATATTATATTATATTATATTATATTATATTATATTATATTATATTATATTATATTATATTATATTATATTATATTATATTATATTATATTATTTTGGTAAAATAACAACTAAAATCTATTTATCTTTCTATCTATCGATCTATCTGTCTATCTTTTTTTTAATTTAATTACAATTTTTAGCCTTCTTGTTTTTTTTAATAAAGCCTAAACCACAGTTGTCCAATGCCTTGCCTTATTAACATAATTTGCCCAATTAACCTAATTAACCCATTTAAATATCGAAATTGCACTTTAAGCTTAATACTAGTGTTTGGCAAAATAACTAGTAACATACGATGTATCTTGATCATAGTAAAGACAAAATAAATTGGTTATTAAAACTAAAAAATGTTTTGAAAAAATCTCTTCATATGGTGGCAGATGGAGCTTGTAAAGAGACTGTTCTTCCCACTAGTTTCTGGGAAGAGGTTCTGCAGCATTAAACACAGCACTAAATGTGCTTTAACTATTCTTAATTTGCTATGGAGTCAATCTAGGGCCATATGTACTTGCAAAATAAAAGAAAGTTTTGCAAACAAAAAATAAAGTATTGAGCAAAAAAAAAAAAAAATTTATAAATAAATGCCAATCTCCAAAAATCACAAAGCTAAATTTTTTGAGAAATAAAATATTATTTTGCTAACAAAAATAAAGAACTGCCAATAAAAATCAAGCAAAGAAATCTAAAATATTTTCATATATTCAACCTTGAGTTGCTGTTTTCCCTTTGCACTTCACGTTTCTGCGCGTTTCACTTAATGACCTGCCTCCATTTAAGCGACATCATCAGCTGGAGACACAGTATCACTGATGCTGCGTCCCAATTTGCATACTATCCATCCTAAATAGTATTTGAAACTAGAATTAGTATGTCCCAAATCATAGTATGTCGAAAAGAGTATGCCAGAGGTTCCCGGATGGTTTACTATTTCCGGTCGAAATGTTAAGTGTAGAAGCATCCATACTCTGACCGCAGATATTGCCCACAGTGCATTGCGCGTTGGACGTGAAATCGAATAGAACTACAAACACGGGTGAAAAGTGTAAACAAACTACAAACATGATGGACGCACGAGACCAACCGTCAAGAAGAGTGACTTCGGTAAAGATGCTTGAATGACTGTTAAATAATATCTTGTCCACTGGAAAAGATTTAAATCACGTTTTCTGTGTTATATTTCATCTGCAACAACAATACTGAACTTATATAAAGACATGTTTGGACATTAACATCTGAATGCATAAATATCCAAACACCTGAGGAGATTTCTCTGCATGAAAGACTCGTGAATGGGAGATTAACCTGCTGCTGCTTCTCCAATAAGGTAGGAAATTAAATACGACAGAAATGTGGACGATGTGTGGAGGATTGACAGGGCTCATAACTAAGCAACATAACGATCAGTTAATGAGGAAGTAGTGTGTTCCAAAGCTTGCATACTCTTCTGTTACAATATCAAAAGTACATATTTTTCCTTCACAAAGAAGTACACACTTTTAGGGTGTAGTATAAGTGCGGATTGGGATGCAGCAACAGTGTCACTGAGGTAAGTCCAGGCCTGCTGTGAACGCTCAAGTACCCTTGACTCCGCCACCTTGTCAAATCAGGGCCACAAAGTGAAACACGCAGAAACATGAAGTGCAAAGTAAAAACAGCATCGCCAAATCACAGTTGACTAAAAAGCTAATCAAAATGAGCACTGCAATTGACTGCACAGGTTTTTTTTAAAGGCAATGCTATAAAAGTGTAATATATAGTTTTTTTTTTAACTGCAAATATTTTATTTATTTATTTTTTTGCTCTGCTTGATTTTTATTTGCAGTTCTTTGTTGTTTGCAAATTTCATTTTTATTTCTCAAAACTTAATTTTTCCTTTGCAGTTCTTTGTTTTTGTTAGCAAATATATTTTTGCTTTGTGATTTTTGGAGATTTGCATTTATTTATAAATATTTTGCTCAATACTTTATTCTTTGTTTGCAAAATCTTATATTATTTTGCAAGTATATTTGGCCCTAGATTAACTCCATAATATGCTCCATAATATGCTGCCAGTTTTTGCATGTTTTTAATTGCATGTGTGTTTTTTTTTTTAATTGCAGCACGTTAAGCTCTCTCAGCCACCATAAATAGCAATTTTTAAAAAGAAATAAAATAATAATCTTACTTTGTGTGTCTGAGACTGCATGTGCAAGTCTGTAGCCAGATACGATTGAAAGTATCCATAATAATTGCAGTTCCTCTTATTCTGCATGTACTATGCACCAAAACAAAGCCTGTCAGAATAATGGAGTCTCTTCAGCAGCAGCGAGTCAGTAAAGGCCAACGGCTAAAATATGTGAACAATATGCCGGTGCTCCTGAAGCGCAGAAACAGGCAGTATGGTATTTCTCTTCCCGAATGGTCTGCAACATGACCCTCCCTTCAACCAGAGCTTCATATGTTTACTCACAGGGAATCTCTGCAGCTACCAGTGTTCCCACTGATTGAGATAGTGCTATCTTTGGCTATTGGGATGGATGGCTTGATGTCCTAATAGAAGGCAGGTGTGTGTTTGTGTTAGCGTTCGGGCCCCACTGAGAAGAGAAGGGTGAAAAGTTGAACCACATGGGCTCAGCTGATAATGAGGAGACTGTACGGCTTTGGCTTCTAGACCAAGAGAAACATGCAACGTACAACTACTTTATCATCGTAATTTGCGCCGAGACAGTAAAATAAAGCGCATGCCGTTTTTCTGTCATTTTAGATTTGCAGTGAGCTCATGAATGCTAAACCGATGTCACACTTGCTCATTATCACTCAACCGCTAGCACATATAAATCTGCGTTCTTATTCAGTGTCAAATCAGCAATTTATTGTTTGTTTTTTTATTTATTAGATTACACGTGAAATGTTAGACTGATTATGCTTGAGAACCTGGCAACTTAAAAGGTTGTATAAACTGATACTCCTCCTTTATAAAGCAAATTAAGACTCATTTAAGATTTATTTTCCATGATTAAAGGGTCTGCTTCATTAAATAAATGAGTAAACAAATGCATGTTGACAAAAAACAACGTTTTATTTCAACAAATTCGTAGTTTTAAAAACTAATTTCTTGTGTCTTTAACATGATTACAGTGCATCATATTTTAAAAGTATTTACAAGTTACTCTTAAAGTGCAATTTAAAGGCTTAACTGGGTAATTAGGTTGAAGTTGATTTGCAGTGAGTGTTCTATGTGCTCGGTCCAGCTCCAGATGGGATAGTAATGTAATTAAGGATGTCCTGATGAGATGTTTTTGAGTCAGAGTCAGAGTCGTTTGATTTTTAGTATTTACCGATACCGAAACCCGATCCAATACTTTTATAATGCATAAACAAATAAAGAAGAGCGAAGAAACAGATCCAGGATGTTTCTTATTATTCTTTTATTTATTTCATTTTATTTTAACATTTAACAACTCTGTTAACACACAGAGCACTTCTGTGAGGAAGCTTGAACAATCAAGTAATAAATAACATCAATTCTTCTATTTTAGACTTTAGCGCAACAGTAAATATAAAAAAAATCTTTTACTTCATTTAAAAAATCTAGGCACCTCCAGACCTGGCCCTTGAACGCCAATCATGACACCCTCAAATCGAAAGTGAAATAGAAAGTGACCAGTTCGCGGATGAAAGCAAGGACCAGGAGGGAGAGGGTGGGTGTCGCGGATGAAAGTGAGAACTGGGGGTGGGGTTTGTTCACTATTCTATGGCCGCCTAGGTCGCCTCTACGGACGCGCCGGCCCTGAACACACGTCGGCCACAACAGGAAATAAAAAAAACTGCAACTGTGTTAAATGTTTTTTTTTTTTTTTACATGTTAAATATTTCAAATTAATCTGGTGCGTTAACGCGCTAATTTTGACAGCCCTAATATATATATATATATATATATATATATATAGTCCTGATTGGGAGGTAATGTCCAATTCTGATCCGGTCAGAAACCGTGTAATCGGCCCCATTTCTAATAATGGGATCAAATCTGGACATCCCTAAATGTAATGTAATATAATGCAATGTAATGTGTATTTATACTATACTGACAGTATAGTGTCCTTTTCTTTTTACTGGGGCATTAGGACTCACACAGACCACAGGTTGAGCGCCCCCTGCTAGCCTCATTAACACCACTTCCTACAGTGAGTAACCGGTCTTGGGCTGCAGGGTGACATGGCTGTATATTGAAGTATCTGATCTCCGAAAACATCGACCAGGAGTTCGGCGTAAAAAGTTGTGGGTCTGGGTCCTTTAACTGCTTTAGCTATCCCTACTATCCTTATATTGTTTCTGCGGCTGCAGCTTTCCAGATTGACCGTTTTTGCAATTAGCTTAGCATTACTGCTTGCCAGTACTTTACATCTCTCCTCTTGCAACTCAGCATTGATTTCCAACGAGGTCATTCGTAGACCATGTTCTGTTATGGTTGTTTGTATTATGTCAATAAGAGTCTTGATTCTAAAGCCACAAGTGAGGTTTTGAAATCTGCTGCGATGCTAACTCTTTCATCTTCTAGTCTGTGTCTTTTTTTTGATGTCTTTGTGGTCTTCAACATTTTCGTTAGCTGTTTAAATTTAGTTCAAATTTAGATCAGTTTAGAGTTCAAGAGAGAAAGTAAATTTTAAAGATATTGCTGCGACAGAGACTGTGCTGGCATATATATATATATAAGATTATAAACAATGCCTATGCACATTTAGTGTAAATTAAAGTAATTCAAAGAAAAATAAAATGAACAAAAATGATAAAGACATAATTAAAAACACAAAACACACATCAAAACAATTAAATAAAAACACATCAAAATTACGAAAAGTAACTATGCAAGCAAATAGAGCTGAGAAAATTGACATCGTGTTAATTATAAAATTACATGAAGGGCTCAACTGAAAAAAATAATAATAAAAAACTGTTAATTTACTCACATTAGGTTTTAAGCTGAAACTGTGGTCATTAGTGATTCATAGGATGCAACACAACTTTATGAGCAAGAAAACTGCACATACAGGCAGAGTAGAATTAATACCCACTGTTCCTGATCATACTTTAGGGGCTTATTAAGCAAAATGACCAATCTGTGCAAGAAACTATTTATTTAATATTGTAATATTTACAATCTACAGCTTAACATTTCTGTGCATGTTCCCCACAGTCTGAACTGCAAGATCTGTTTTATAACAATGCAAAGTAAACTATGGCAATATGTCAAGTCAATCTTCAATCAATACTATAGTGTTTTTGAATCACACTTTAAAGGGGGCCTATTATGCATAAATCACTTTTATAAGGGGTTTAAAGTTGCGTGGCAACAATCTGTGAATATAACCAGCCTCTAATGGTAAAAATGTATTAAATATTTTTTTTAGAATCACACTTCATAAAAACAGTCTGCAGAAACAGTTTGATTGACATTCTCCCTATTTACATTCATTCATTATTTTAATAGTGCTTTTACAATGTAGATTGTGTCAAAGCAGCTTTACATAGAATATTATAGTGAATTGAAACAGTGTCAGTTTAGTTTTCAGAATTTAAACTTCAGGAAAAAACTTCACCAATTGGCGAAAGTAAAGGATAAAAAACCTGGAGAGAAACCAGGCTCAGTTGGGCACAACCATTTCTCCTATGGCCAAACGTCTTGTGCAGAGCTGCAGTCTAGGCGCCAGAGGCTGGTGAACACTGGACGTCAGAGAAAACTCGTCTGTCCCTGAAGTCTCACAGGAATCAGACGCATGCTCTCCACTCTTCCATGACCACCACAGCAGCTGCTCAGGGTACGGCCTGGTCCGGGATTATGGAAACCTTGTGATCATCTCTTCACAGGTCTTAGATCGCATCAGTGGCACTGCATAATCTCTAGGGGCCTCGGGATGAGTATCACCAGGTGGAAATAGAGAATAAAGAGAATAATTTGCGTAGCTGCTGTTCATAGTGTATATAAACGAGATGCGTGGAGCACATTCATGCATCATACCGCTATGAGATGCATTGAGTGTATGCTTTACTAAAAAGATAGGTCTTTAATCTAGTTTTGAATTGCGAGAGTGTCTGAGCCTCAGACATTATCAGGAAGGCTATTCCAGAGTTTAGGAGCCATAAATGAGAAAGCTCAACCTCCTTTATTTGACTATGCTATTCTAGGTACTACCAGAAGCCCTGAGTTTTAAGATCTTGAAGAGTGGGTTGGATGGTAGAGAGACAGAAGGTTGGTTAGATAAACAGGAGCTAGATTATTTAAAGCTTTATAGGTAAGAAGTAATATTTTATAATCAATACGAAACTTAACAGGCACACAGTGTACATGTCATCAGAGAGGGAAAGCTCCGCCTATTAGTGACGATATCTCCCTCATTAGAAAAGGACATTAGTCTTGTTATTGAATCTGCCACTATGCTGACACAAAGGCATTTGTAGCTCCACCCATCTTTAAAAAAATGAGCACAATCTCATTTGAATTGAAAATGACAGTCACTAAAATGCCACAATTAGGGTCAAAGCCTAAAAAGAGAGTTATAAAATATTATTTGTGTGCTATGTTGAGCTGAAACGTCACATACACACTCTAGGGACATCAGAGACTTATTTTACACCTTGTAAAAAGGGACATAATAAGTCCATTTTAAAGTGCATTATGCTGCATATATAAACTTTTTGTTAATGAATGTCCAGCATACTGTAATATTAACTATATTGGACTGATAAACTGTAATATCGTTTACTTTAGCTTTTGCTACAGTAAATTGTGGTGTATTCTGGTATAACCTACAGTGTTGCATAATTTGTTTACAATACTATAATTCTAGTATTACACAAAAAATTGCTGTTTGTTCAAACGACTTACTTAAAATGTGATGAAACAACCCAATTCTTGAGTTTTTTAGACAACTTAATTGTTTTATGTTCAATCTACTTAAACTTGTAAAAACCAATAAGCCAAATTAATTCCTTCATGTTGTACCAACACAAGTTGATTGTGTGGAACCCAGCATTTTTCTTTTACAGTGTACGATAGCAAATATAGAATTATTAAAACATGTTAATACTTTATGGTTCAAAAACACTGTGGTTTATAAAACACTATGCATCATACAAAAATGCAGGTATTGTAACCATTGAATTGCACTTTAAAAATCTCCAAGGACAAAAACATCTACTGAATGTTCCACTGAAGGAGGCTCTGTGACAGAATTGGTGCAGAATTTGGGATTTGTCAGTACATCCTCTGTTAACAAACAGGCCTGAGCATTTCTTGATGTGGAACGAAAGCTGCTGGCCAACTTCAAAATCAACCCAGTGACATTCCTGGCTTGTTAACCAATCTGTCTCCAATCGGTTAAAATAGCAGAACAGACACGACCATTTTACAGAGGCTTATAAACATAACATTTGGACCGGATGATGACGATGGTGTCATAACCATTCGCAAATGCAAGCATGCGCATATGTGAGCGCTCAAACGCATAATGAAACATGCAGTGGATGCACATATGCACTATCATCAGTGATTTAAAAACAAAAAAATAAATACAAAATTGTGATTTGACATTAATTAGACTAACATTTTATTCCACAAACATTTATACATTTTTTATTCCTGAAAAAAATAATACATTTTTATCCAATATTTCCGAATCATAGACTGATAAAGAGAGATTTCAGGAAAACAAATCCTGTAAAATCCTGTGTAAAAAAGAAACACAACCCACTTTTATTCAATGGACCAGAGAGATGATGTCTTGCCTTTACCTTGAAAAAATTAGATACTCTTTAAGAGGATTTAAGATTGATTATGTGGACCATATTAAAGGTGCAGTAGGTGATTGTCTTCAGAAGCATTTTTTGTTGTGCTGGTTAAAAGTCTCACATTCCAATAGTAATGAATAAAGTAAATGATCTAAATGTAGTTATATGTATTGTTTTATTCTGGGTAAGCCATAAGACAAAAAAATGTTCATCCAATTAAAAATTGTCGGGCTGATAATTCCTATAATTCTGATAAGAGCCCAAACTGTCTGTCAGCAAATGTAGATTTGTACATCTGCGCATCTCTGGTCACCCAGATCTGCCATTGGATCGTGCATGCGCACCGCACATTCATGTGCACACGAGACAGTCACAGCGCTAAAAACAAATGCTGAATCAAAACTTTTTAAAATCCTGAATCAATATTGGAGTTACTTTTGTGTGTGTGTTTTGTTTTGCTTTGTTTTTTTAATTTGTTGTTATTATTTCTATCATTTTAACATTGTTTCTCCAAATACTTGTAATTTTGGACTGAACTAATCAGCAGCTGTGTTTTGTTCTATTCTTGATAAGGGCTATAGTGTTGTGAATGGAAATATTTGAAAATTAATAAAAAATATTCAAACAAAAAGGAAACAAACATTTTGAACCTGACTTTATCCATTCATTCATTTTCCTTATGCTAAGTCCCTTATTTACCAACTATTCCAGCATATGTTTTACCCAGCGGATGCCTTTCCAGCCACAACCCATTACTGGAAAACACCCATACACACTTATTCACACACACACACACACACACACACACACACACACACACACACACACACACACACAC